>PVHP010028406.1:0-23053 GCA_004024765.1 Zapus hudsonius | reverse complement strand
TATGATTCCCTCCCCACCATCCCCCATATCTCTTTCCCCTCTAAGTTAGTTTGTGATTTGTTTAAGTGCCATCATCTTTTCCTCCCATAATGTGTAGATATTATCAGGCACTGCAAAGTCATGAATATAAAGGCCATTTTGTGTCTGGAAGCTTAAAGCACCATATAAGTACTACTCCATAGTGTTCACTGGAGGAATTAACCAGTGCACTGATACTAGAGGTAACCTAGATCTATGAAGCTTTCATTCAATTGTATGTTCTGGAAATTTATCATTTGCATGTGGCTGACACTACTTACATGAGACCTGCATAATAGCAGGGGAGAAATAAGGACCTCAAAATAGAAGAGAGTCTAGCTGGAAGAAAGAATCGTTTCAATGGAGTGGGGATTTGGGAGAGGATAAAAGGATGGTGATGGGAGGGGGTTATTAAGACCATAGTATATTAGCTCTATATATGGAGGTTGTCAGTAAAAAAGTTTAAAAAAGAAAAAAAATTATAAACAATATGTGGAACATACTTGAAAAAAACTTATAGTATCCTCATTTTTCCTCTTTTGATTATTGAATCTCTCTTTCCTCCCATTTCCCTGTCTCTTACAAAGTAATCTCTCTCCCTATAAAACTGTGTTCTTTTTCTTGCTTTTATTATAAAGCATCAAAATAAAAAGAAGTTTTCAAAAGGTTGAAAAGCCTGACAGCCACCACACCTCAGATTTAGGAGCTGGTCCTCTGATCATCGGCTGTCCAGTAAGTGCTTCCTGTTCTCAGAGAGGTAACTTCCCTCCCATGTGTGGAGTCCTGGTGGGACTATAATTCAAAGTGTAACTCACTGTCACTGACATGGGTGGTCACATCACTAAAGCACTGACAGTCCATCTTCCTGTATCTTCCTATGGGGACTTTGAAGAAACAAGGTCAGAAACAGCAAGTAACTCACAACACAACTTGAATTACATTCAAAACGCTACAGTGGACATTAATTTCTTTAGTTTGATGTTATCATGATATGGTCTTCTTTTTCCTTCAATTATGATAGATAGATTTGCTCAGCATAGTCGTCTGGGTGAGTAGTTATCTTTCGGAACTTGAAATATGTCATTCCAAGCCCTTGTAGCTTTTCAAGTTTCCTCTGAGAAATCTGTTGTCCTAAAGGATTTGGGTTTATAGCTGACTAGATACTTCTCTCTTGCTGCTTTAAGTATAATTAATATTATTTGTTCATTTAGTAGTTTATTATATGATGATGAAAGGTTCTTTTCTGGCCTTATCTGTTTAGTGTTCTAAATGCCTTCTGTGTCTGTATTATTATCCTATTTGCTAATTTTTGGACATTTTCTTCTATGATTTCATTGCAAATGCTATGTCTTTAAAGTAAAAGTCTTTTATATTTTCTGTGCCCAGAATTCAAAGATATGATCCCTCCATATGTCTCAAATATCCTAAATTTCCCGCCCTTATAATCTTATTTTCTTTGCCTCTACTGGTGTTCAAGCTGAGATATTTTGTCCTTTCCCTAATTCATTCTATTGATGAGACAGACTAGAAAGTCCAACTTACTGTGTTTTTTTTATTTCCAGGATTTCAGATTGTTTTTTGTCAGTTTTTGTATTTTTATTAATATCTTTTATGACCCTCCTTATTTATCTGATTTCCTTTGTTCTATTTCAATTTCATTTTGAGTTTTTTAAATTTATTTATCTGAGCATATTTATGATCATTTTTCAAGTCTCACTGAAGTCTATTACAGTGTCATTCAAAACTTTATGAGGAATTATATCAGCATATGTTTTGTGTTTCTTAAATTGCTACATTGGTATTTTCACATCTTGGGTTGTTTCAGTTCTTTTATTTTCTGTGTGTTTTATTGTCTCTCTTCTTTGGTATGTAGGTCAGTAGATTCAAGACAGGAGCTTAATGTGCCAGGTCTCTATAGTATTCCCAGTGTACACACAACACTAAGGACAAGAGTGACCCCAGTTGATGAACATGCTTGCTGTATGAATGTTCTAGTAAAATGTTCTTCCCAATGGTATTCTTGACTTCAATAATTGCTGGTGAGTTAAAAAAAAAAACCACATGACTTGTGTGATGAGTTTCTATCTAGCTTATGTTGAGTTGTAATGCTGGCTCCTTTTGGGCTTGTCTCAGCTAGGTAGATTAACCTGTGATTCAGATCAGATGGCCTGGATGCTGACCGGCAGGAGAATGGGATCCCTTGGCTTCCTGCAATCTTAAAGGATCCTCCTGCTGCTGGCTTATGAGGGAGGGAGGCTGTGGAATGTTATCTAGAGGTACTCTGGAGCTGCCCAACTGGTCCCCTTTCTTCTCTCTTTTAGCTTCTTTTGATTTTTCAGGGCTTGTGTGACTGGGGAAATCCTTCCAAGGCTCTCGCTGGCTCAGGCAGGGCAGAGTAAAGCGAAGCACTTTCCAGGGACAGCCTGCTGGAGCCGGATTGCTGATAGCCAGTGGATGTTCTCGTGTGGATTAATTAATTCCTTATAGACCTAGAGAAACGGTAGAGCTCAGCGGCTAATTTCAAGAATAGAGCTCACCTGTAAGAGGTTTGGAGGAAGCAGTGACTCAGAAGGAGACACACACATTTTTAACACTGGGGTTATGCTAAGAGATATCCCTATGAAGATCCATCAGTTTACCTCTCACCTGTGTGGTTACATATGTTTTTATGCCTCATTTTATCAAGAGTTTTCTCTTCTTTCTCTTAGATCTGATGGCTCTGGATATATTTTATTCTGATTGCTTTGAAGAAAATCATCAAAAATAATTGCCACATTTCATGCTTATTAGATAGCAACATTATTCTAAGAACTTTATTTTGTGATCCAATTTCTTTCTTGGATCAAGCGTTGTAATTACTATCCCATTATGCATGAAAGGAGACAATTGGAAAGTCACCAATGGAGGAATTTGCTGGAGGTATAATAAACCCAGAACTTGATTCAATTGTCACCCTTTTAGCACAACCTCCTAATGCACATGACTTTATTTTCACATTTGGTTGTGTGATTCTAATTTTTATCTTTTCAGTTGCTGTGACAAAATGCTTGCCAAAGACACTTGCAGGAAAATAAAAATTACTGTTACACTGGGTTCCTCATCTAGAAGCAGAAAGGTAGCAGGTACCCAAGGGTGAGGAGGTTTCTGGGCTCATCCATCATCTATCAAGGTGCCCTCGGTGACTTACTTTCTACAAGTAGATCCCACCTCCTAATAATTCTACAATATTCCCAAAGAGCACTAGTGGTGGAGCACCAAGAACTCAATGGACAGCTTGTAAGGGATGTTTCATATTGAAGCGACTCTAGAGATTCTCCAACTTTCCAAGCTGATGGCACGAACATGTGTGTGTATTTGTGTGTGTGTGTGTGTGTGTGTGTGTGTGTGTGTGTGTGTGCCGTGCATATGAGAGGACGTCTAGTCCAGTGCCTAGCATACAACTTAGCATGTTGTAGCGGCTCAATAAATGCACACTAAATGATAGCTTTGAAAGTTTGAAAGAGGTACTTCTAAATATTCATTTTTCAATGAGTTTTTTTGACATAATTTCTACATAGAATGAATACATTTTACTGTTTGTAAAAAACAAATAGCAAGCCCAAGAAGAATTATAAAAGAAAAAAGGAAAAAGAAGAACATGATGAAAAAAATCTACAGCTCTTTCAAGCTCAGTGATATTACATAAACCTATAAATGAAAAGTTTAAATAAGAATATAAAAGAAATATTTTATTTTTCAAGCAGAGAGATACAAAGTATACACACACACACACACACACACAGAGAGAGAGAGAGAGAGAGAGAGAGAGAGAGAGAGAAGCGAGCACCAGGGCCACCACCTTGTGGGTCTGGCTTATGTGGGTCCTGGGGAATTGAACCCGAGGCCTTAGGCACTGGAGGCAAGTGCCTTATCCGCTGAGCCATCTCTCCAGCCCTTTAATACTCATCCACCACGACTCAGGTAACTGTGCAGAAGAGGGGATGGAAAGATTGTGAGAGCCGTGGTGGGGGAGACTGTCCAGAGGCATGGCACCCCTCAGTAACAACATACTAAGGCCAGGAGAACCTGGCTGAATACTAGGCTATCCATGGTCCCCTGTCACAGGGACTGATCCAAAGGACCCACGGAGAAGGATATCCAGCCGGTTGGGGATGTGGAAGGGGGAGTATCAGGGAATTGGGGAGAACAACTCACTGTTTTCCCACTATATAATGTAACTGATTATGGGCAATAAAAATAAAATAAAATAAATTTTAAAAAGAATATTAAAGAAAAATGGCAAAAAAATAAGAAAGGGGCAAATGGTTTTAATGTATACAAGTTAATAATATAATCCCAGAAATTTCTAGAGAGGGTCTTCTAAAAATGCATTTAGAAGACAGAACTGTCATTTCTAGAAGCAACTAAGGGGTCTTGTATTTGCAGTTCAGACTTCACATTTTATACATTTCTTGGGAAGTTTAAGGCCCATCGCATAATACAACATGACACTATGGAGATTTGCCTTAGAAAAAGAAATAGCATCTCGCCGGTGGAAACAGCATGCTTATGCTAAAATCTATCCATTATCTGAGCAAAGCGAAATGGGCCTCAAGGTACAACACTGCACTGTAGGCTCTGGCAGACAGGATGATGGGGACCAGAGGGGACTGGCAGATGTGATAGCCAGGCTCACTGTGGGCTCCTGGTTTGCTAAGGGAAATCATTTCTAAGGATCAATTTAGTCACTCATTTAGCATAACCCAGGGTTGGGTCTGATGTGTAGCAACAAAATCCCAGCAGTGTGCGTGTGGAAAAGTGTTCATTTCTCTCTCACCTAAAGCAGCTGAGCCTCATGAGCTCACAAGAGGTCCTCTGAAAGCTAAAACCAACTAATGAAGTTACTAATGGAGGCAATTAAGAAGTGATAATGTGACTTATATCTGTCACAGTCTAGATATCAGGAGCTACTGATATTTAACTATCTAGACTCAGGTTTTGGTTACTCACCTAGGGAGAGTGAGACTCTGCTCTCATGCCATACTGACTCTTCAAATAATGAGCACATCAGGCATGCTGTAGATACATCAGTGTGTTGATGCGAGGATTTCATGGCGAGAATGGAAGTGCAAATGTGCTGAATAAGTAAATATTTAAGTCTATTTACCAATAAATTAATGGATGTTAATTTTCCAAAAAACAAATGTGTTTCAAATATGTGTACAAGTAATGAAATTATACCCTATTATCCCCACACGGACATAAGAAAGGTCTAAATTATCAATGCCAATCGTGCTATCAAAGTACTGCAGATCCATACCACCTATCCTGGAAACCCTCTCTTCTTGCAATACCTCTCCTTCCCAACCCTCTTTTCAAACATGGAATTAAAATGCCTACTCATCAGTATCTAAACCAGGAGAGATTCTGACTTACTCACAGGTGTAAACTTTTCCTTTGTAATTGTCCACCCCAAGATTGAGACAGCATTTTGTTAGATAATCCAAAGCACAGTGACGCCTCTCCAATATTGCTGCTCTGTCAGCTTTAATGAGGAAGGTATTGGTGATGGATAATCTTGATCGAATCTAGAATGACCTAGGAGTCGACTCTCAGGGCAGGTTGGAAGAGTGTCTAGATTATAATCATTGAGGTGAGAACACTCACCTTAAATGAGGGTAGCAATAATCTAGGGGCTGGATTCCCACACTGATTAGAAATAAAAAGTTAGCTGAACAGTAGTAATTATCACTCTCTGCTTCCAGCTGCCTCTTTTTTTAAAAAAAATATATTTTATTTATTCATTTTCAAGCAGAGAGAGAGAGAGAGAGAGAGAGAGAGAGAGAGAGAGAGAGAGAGAGAGAGAGAGAGCACCAAGGCCACCACTTTGCAGGGCCACGACCTTGTGGGTCTGACTTATGTGGGACCTGGGGAATTGAACCTGGGGCCTTAGGCACTGGTGGCAAGTGCCTTAACCACTTCGCCATCTCTCCATCCCTCCAGCTGCGTCTTAATCCTCATCCCATGCCTTCCTCTCCAATGCACTGTCCCTTCACACTATGAGAAACTAAATGCTTCTTTTCTTAAATTCTGTCAGCTGTTTAGTTAAAGCATGGAGAAAAGTAACTAAAACAGTACCGTTGCCCCACCAATGAATTACCCTGTTGTTTTAGATCAGAGTCAACAGAATTGAGCAGCCAGTTTCCCTCTTTCCTCTCCTTTTCTCTGTTCTTTTATCCATTTGGTTCTAGCTCCCTAACTCCACAGTTTCTCATTCTGGCACAATTCTTAAATTTACACAGATTATAGAAACCTGAACCCTATGTACCATTATATGCAGGTTATATGTGCTTTTCAATTTCTTAGGTCTCCTAAACTTTGCCTCTTTTCATTACAGCTTCATACTTCTCAAATTAGGTGAAAAAAAAGTTATTATAGACAGACATAGTGGCATACACCTGTAAACACGTCACTTCCGTCTGAGGCAAGAGGATCACACTGAGTTCAATAACAGCTTGAGTTCAACAGTGAGATCCAGGCCAGCCTGGGATAGAAAGGGAGAGCCTTTCCAAAATAAATAAAAATAATAAATAAATAAACATAAATAAATGAAATAACTAAACCAAACAAAGCAAACCTCTGTGGCTTGAATGCCCTCATAAGCTCACATGTTTGAACACTTAGCACAGTGGTAGCACTTTTTGGGAAGGTTGCACAATCTTTAGGAAGTAACTTCTTGTTGGAGGAGGTGAGGTGGTTCACTGTGGGCCAATCTTGAAGTTTGATAGCCCAGTACCGCTTCCTGGCACATCTTCACTCCCTGTTCCTGGGTCTATTTATTTAGTGCCATTATTTGTAGTAAGTATGTCATTTGTTTTCTTTTAATTGATATCTTTATTGTCCAAATTTAGATACATTATATTAGCAAAGATTATGTTGGTATCCCCATTTCCCTCCTCCCTGTCCCCAATCCACAGGTGTCCTCCTTGGTGGGCATACTGGATAAATCATGGAAATTTATTTTACAAAGGATCCCAGTCAAGAAATTTCCTTGAGTTGCAAAATGAATTTTGGGCTTTTGAAGAGCACTGGGCCTGTTAAATACTGGGGGGGGGGATTGAAATTGAACTAAATTCCTCATCCAATGACCCTTGTCCTATGCAGGCCAAGGATGGAGTGTTCCTGGTTTGTGTACTTGGTCCCCAGCTGGGTGTACTGTTTGAGACGCTTCTAGGACCTCTGGAAGATGGAAGCTTGCTGGAGGAAGTGCATCACTTCCTTGGGGCAGACCTGGAGGTTTTATAACTCGGCCCCTCTATCTCTCTCCTCTACTTCCTGACTTAATACCATTTGATCAGCTTTGCACATGCTCTTGGCAATATGCTTCTGTGACCCACCATGCACATATCCCTTTGAAACCATAAGTCAAAATAAACTCCATTCCTTCCTAAAAATACCTTTTGGTCATGTATTTTGTCCTATAAATGAGAAAGTAGTAATACACAAACAGAGAAAATCTAGTTTTTATGTGAAGGAGAGTTTAGAATAAAAGTTTGCTCTATTTTAGGAAATGGCAGTAAAATCCTGTCTGCTTGCCCTTTTGGGACATGGAACTTGATAAAAAAAAAGATTGTTTATATAGTTATTTGTTGTGAGGCTTGGGGACAGGGTGGTTACAGGTCCACAGGGTGGTTGGAGAATGGCAGGGGCATTGTTGCTATGAGACAGCTCATCCTCGAGGGACACTTTTAAGAGTGCCTGGCTCATCTACAATGAAGCACCAGCACTTGACAGACCCCAGGTCACATTTCATCATTTAATTTTAGCTACCAATTGACCTTCTAGGAACTCTTCTCTCCAGATCCAGTTATATCCCTATACCTATGGGAGAAGCCAGTCTGGCAATCAATTAATATATTGAGGATAGAATTCTCTCATGATAGTTTGAAGTATCACAGGTCTTACCGTTCATACATAGGGAAACTGTGGCAAAGTATTATTTCATTTGTTTTACTGAATAATCCTGAATAATGTGTAGATTTTAATATGTATTTTGAACACATAAGTTACATGGTTTTCGTGTGATGACTGGATTTACCAAGATCAGTGACATAGTTTATTCAAGCCTAAGGTCCAAATTGGATTTAAGAATATATGAAGGAAGAAGAGGATTGATATGTTAGGTCAGGTTTAATATTCCAATATTTCTTTGAAGTTTCAAAGGCTAAGAAACTGAGAGGTTGAGAGAAGCTATGCTATGATATATTTGAGCATTTTATTTAGTTGTTCATACTAGTGATATAAATTTTATATTTGGTAAACATAAATCTAGTCTACAAATCTAGGGAGGCATGCAGTGTGACTTTTATATTACACAGGATCTGTGTATAATATAAATCAGCCAATCTGAGGGATAAGGAATAAAAGGCAGCCATATTGGGATATGTGACTATCATTTGTTGTTGCTTCATATATTTGATGCTTGCATTATGGTGACAGGAAGCTCTTGCCTTTATTTGGTTACCTATCAATACAAGTGTTTACTTAGGTATACCTGGTCATGCCTCTATCTCTTTTCTTTTCTTTTGTGCTGCTGGGATTTGAACCTAGGGCTTTGTGTGTGTTAGGCAGACTCTGATCCACTGAGCTGTATTCTCAGATTCTCTCCACTTTTTCAGTAGAAATGTTTGAGCTATGTTGTTCCTTATTCAAAAAGAAATATCCCAAAATCTGGGCCAAGTAATGTTCTGCCAACACTCATTTTATGTACGCTTTACTGTCCCTATTAACCTAATGATGTATTTATATCTAAATCTATATCAATATTAGTTTCCAATATTTATTCTCTTTTGCCTTTTTCTTTTCTTTTTAAAAATATTTTATTTATTCATTTTCAAGCAGACAGAGAGGAGAGAAAAGAGAGAGAGAGAGAGAGAGAGAGAGAGAGAGAGAGAGAGAGAGAGAGATCTAGCGCACCATGGCCACCACCTTGTGGGTCTGGTTTATGTGGGTACTGGGGAATTGAACCAGGGGCCTTAGGCACTGGAGGCAAGTGCTTTACCCTCTGATCCATCTCTCCAGCTCTCTATTGCCTTTTTTATAGCACAATTTTGATATCTGGGGATCTACTTTTAGAGTTTCCTCTATTTATATAATTCAAAGCCTATTTGAAATTTCTACTGTCCTCTTCCATTGAGCTTGGATCTGTTAGCCTTGTATTATGCTATAATGCTTTTATGTTGTGTACTCTTCATTATCTTTGTTGAACAACATGGTAGGTGATTTAATGTGCACATTTTCTCCTCGAAACAGTCACATTTTATGATAATAGTGATCATTAATACCTCAGTTTTAGAAGTATGGCAGTAACGTTCTATTTGTTTCATGTGTAGCCTTTGTCACAAGAAGTAGATTTACCTCAAGTCTAAGAATAGTTATTTCACAACTACAAGATGGATTCTAGGAAAAAAAAGTATTTCATAATATTTTCTCATAAATCTCCATATAAAAAAATGCAAAAATAACCATATATTCTACTTCTTGAAAGTAACAAAATATATTTTAGTGTTAGAAATTATTGAACATATAGATTAAGCCATGAAACGTAGGCTGTGAGTTAGCTCAGTTGGTAAAGTCTAAGGACCTGAATCCAATGTCCAGTATCCATGTAAAAATATACCATGCATCAGTATTGTAAGCCACACTTACAGTACTCACATTAGAGAGATCTATACAGGAGGATTTCTGGTGCTCAATGGCCAGTCAAGTCAAGCCTAAGTTGACAGTCCCAGGCCAATGAGAGACCCTGTCTTAGATATAATAGATATGCTGCATTCTTTATGAACAACAGCTCAATTTGTCCTCTGAAATCCACATGTATATGCATGTATATTCACATACTCACACCAGTACATACACCTGACACAAACATGTGCACCCAGATTTGCATCATGCACACCATGTGAATATTGAATATCTGAAAGAATCCCCTTTACATTCATCTAAAGTGTCTTTAGATTAATAGCAATTCTCAAAATTGCTTGTTGTACTCATTCCTAGGATTTGGAAGATAGATAACATTTATCACTATCAAATTCTCAAAAATTCGTATGAAATAGTAACTAACTCGGTGACAATGCAACTCTATTTTTGACATACGTTAGATAACACTTCCCTGTGTTGAAGAATCTTATGTACAGAAATGCTGATTTAATTGGACAGGATTGGGAATCGGGTTTGGAGTATTGTAACTTGGCTTTTTCTAGGTCATTTTAAAGTGCAGTTGTGGTTGAACTTAAAACACTGTGTTATTCATAATACTTTTAAATGCCAGCCTTCCAGTAGGGCAGAAAATCCCATCTCATTTAACTCGAAAGAGCTCTACAGATGTCATTTCCATCTGTCCTGTTGTCCTTCCTTCCCTCCTCTCAGCAGTCTAGTAGGAAAAAAAAAAGAAAAACATATCTAGGAACAGTGTCTTATTCCTTCCTCCCTAAAGCCATATAAACTGAACTCACCCTGAAGCTGAGATCTTGCCTACTCTGTCTCAGGAGTGCCTCCATCAATGTGGACTCTTTTCATCCCATCAGGGATCCTAAAAAGTTGCTATAAAATGAAATAAACTCCTTCTTACCTTTACTTTCCTTCTAGAGTTGAGAAAGTCCTATACAAGTCCCAATTTTCTGTGGGAGAGACAGCTGATGCAGCCTTAAATGGTTGCTATGTCCATGTTTCTAGGAAGGGCTAGATTCTTGCTAACTATGCTAATATTTTCTGTAGTGGGAGAGCATGTTTGTAAGATTGTGATCTGAAACATCATGTAAAATCACTTTGTACTTGTTTTGCTATAACTCCCTCCGCTTCCCAAGCACTCAATAATCTATGACAGCTCAGTTCCTGTGTTCTCTGTGAAGGCTTCTACCATTGCTGTTTTTCTTTCAGCTGATTCTTCTCAAGGCAATTCATTAAGTTGTCCACAGGATCTGCTACACCGTTCAGGTTGTTTCATTATGTGTTTCCTATGCAGCAACTTAGCATGACCAACTGCTTAATAGTATCAGCAAGAAGACAGACCTATACTATGAACCAAGCCATTAAAACAATGCTATAGTTTACACAGCATTAGAGATGAATTAAGCATTTAACTCCAGCATGCAGAAAAGACCTCTTACACCAATGAACTAATCAAGGACTTTGCACATGTGTCTGTTGTAGGTACTTATGCCTTGACCTCTCTTTACACTTAAATAATTAGTGCACATGTGAATGTGAGAGCGCTTGAAAGTCACACGTCTTGTTCCTCACTGTAACAATGGTACTTGATGCTGACTCTGTTTTATACATACTTTCTCTTTTAGATTTTAAAGCCCTTTTACCTGAAATGTAAAATTCTAAAAGGATACTCTAACAGAGCACAATAGGTTACCTACTAATATATATTCCTAATTACAAAATATGCAAGAAATTAGGGGTTAAGTGACATAAATATTTGATTTTTTAGTAAATCTCTACACATATTTTTATTGCTTAACTGAAGCAAATATGTGATGGCATGTTTGTTTTCTCACTTTTTATTGTCATGAGGGCATGAATGTTTTTCCTCAGATTAAGTATCCTTTACAGAGATGATTTTGATGTGCCTAGAAGACAGTGTGTACATCTTCTATTGTGATCTGTAGGTTAAAAACTTAGTAATATGCCTTTGTTAAAAGGTACTTGAGATTTAACATCAGCATGAATGGGGAATTTAAAAGACAAGAATATCAGATGGTTTGTGGGTAGAGTTTAAGCTGGGAATATTTTTACATAACAGCTTGTTAACTTTTAATGAAGTGAATGGACAGAAAATGATTTTGACACTGTCTCATTTTGTAACCTATGAAAACTACTGTCTGTTTCTAAAGACAGAGGTTAATCCAGAATTATGAGGTTTAAAAACTATGACCCATGAAGTAGTTGTAAAACAGATTGCATTTTGTAGTAGTGATTTATTAATTGTATTTCTAATCATACATATAATCTCGTTTTCTTTTAACCAAGCATATTCAATAAGAAACCATTTGCACCTTTTAGGCATTCTAAAATGTTATCACGATACTCTGGTTAAAAAAAAAAAGTCCCACTTAGTTGGAGGGAATTCATGCCTAGTACTGAAAAGTTAGTCCAAGGTCTATGTCATGAAAAGGCATAGAGCCAGAAGAGAGGATACCACTGGTATTTGGCTAAATGTATACATTGATCTCATGGAATGTTTCTGCCCATTCATAAATGCTCATCATACATTTTGTGAGAGAAGCTTCTTTTTACAGAGAACTTTGAATCCTGGAGAGATACGACAACTTAGTGATGAGACTCTTCAGGAAAGTGCTGAGGCCTGGGCAGGTCATCTGCAATACACTGTTCAGCTCTCCAGGAATATCACAGAGTAGGAAGGAAGAAGAATATTAGTGCTGGTCACTGCTGGCCAGAGAAGCTTCTGTATGGAGATGATGGTCGACACTGAAGACACTTAATAGTCTTCAAAGGTGAAAGCAACAGGAGCTCAATACTAAATGAGACATGTCTATGACATCCCCCAAGGCTCGGATAATCCTGCTAAAGAGGGTGAAGAAAGAATGTGAGAGCCAGGCAACGAGGAGTACTGGAACTGACTTGTGTAATCATGGCCTCTTGGTTTCATGAGTCCCACAAGACAGGCAGAGTTCTGAGTCCATAAGTACTTTGACCCGGAAACCACAGGAGGACACAACCAATGAAACAACAAGACAGAGGACGTGTGAAAGAGGAGGGTTGTCTGCCGAATGCAGATGTGGGAGGAGTGATCAAATAACAGTTTGTTCATGCAATCAAGTTCTATATAAAATGTTTTGAAATGGTCTATAAAAAGTGAAATTGCGGAGTTGGAGAAATGGCTCAGTGGCTAAAGGTACTTGCTTGGAAAGTCTTTTGGCCAGGGTTTGATTCCCCAATACCCATATAAAGCCAGACGTCCAAAGTGGCACATGCATCTGAAGTTCATATGCAGTAGCAGGAGGTCCTGCAGTGCCCATTCTCCTCTCTCTCTCTCTCTCTCTCTCTCTCTCTCTCTCTCTCTCTCTCTCTCTCTCTCTCTCTCTCTCAATTGCATATATACACACATCCATACAAGCTGTTTAAAAGGGACATTGTGCCATACAGTCATATGGCCATACAGAATTACCTGTTTGTTGATTTCACCTGACGTTTCCGTTTTCTTTCCTTTCTCTACAAGGAGAATCTCAGCATTTTCAGTGTGAGGTAGGTTAGCTGGCATATGTAAAAACTGAATGGGGAAGGAATATGCATAGCACAAGACTTAATAAGGCTCGCGGGCTGGATAGATGAAGGAATCAATGTATGAGAAAAATTACGGTGATGATGAAATATATTATAAAGAACTAGATTTTAGGCTCAAACATACCTAATATTGAACCACATTATCCACATTACAAAGTGTGGTAAGCCATGTACCCCTCAAGATCTTTTCATCAGGTCTCCATGTTGTCTAATAATGCATGAATGATATTTTTATTGCAGCTCTAATACTCTTTCTTTATAGGCTACAGCTTTCACCATTACATGGATCTTTTATTTATAAAAATGTGTTTTTCTCTTCTGTCTCTCTTATTTATATATACCTATGTTTACTCTACCAAGAAGAGTTTTTTCTTCAAGATCCAGTGGAATTTTATAGGGATTGACATTGTCTCAGTGAAAGCAATTAGCTTTTTCTTAGAACATGTTAGTGGTGGTTTTAGATTTGCTATCCACATACGCATGATCAGGGATGCTAATGGATAAATTCAGAAAGATATGTGGGTTATCTCTCATGAGCGTGATTCTGAGAGGAATTGCTTTATAAATGCTTCATTTGGCTTATAGTGTGAATGTTTCCAATTTGAAGGTTGCCTGGCTGTCTCCAGCTAGATATAATATACATTTCAAATCAGTGTTTTGTCATGTCCTACCACAGACTGGAAAGAATTCCTGCCAAAGTTCATATAATTACAGAATCACTCACTTAATAGGACTTGTAATATCTTTCAGTTTCCTCTTCTTTTGTTCACTTCAATTGCTGCTATGTTTACTATGAAAGCATATATGACAACTTTCGGGATATTCTTAATAACATTAATGCTTTTTCTTCATGAGCCTCCAGAAGCGGAAAGTGAATATACAAAGTTCTGTTTTGTTTGACTTATATAAACAATATTATTGTTTAGTAGCTCCTTTTACTTATAAGATCAAGAAAGAAAGTAAAAGAAACCAGATAACTTTTATTATTGTACCTCTGTGCTATGCCCTCCTTGACCCTAAGTTCTGGGTTATAGTTTATTGATGAAAAAAGTGTTGTTCTATGTAACAACTCTAACTGACTTATTTGTGTTGCTCAAATCAGAAGAGAGAGAGAGAAAGAGAGGGAGAGAGAGAAAGAGAGAAAGAGTATGTGTGTCAAATACAAACATTTATTTGATGGCTTGTTATTGAACTCATATTGGTATTATTCTGCTTATCTAGCAGCTTACATTTTATGTTAAAAGAATGATGCCCTGCCCTCCTTTATGAAAACTATCCCTTTGTATAGCTGAAGAAAAGAATTGATACTCTTATGATTTCTAAGGAAATCAATCCTACTTATTGACATTTGTTTGTGTTGTGATAATCTCCATTACTTGAGGCTTTTGAAATTAAGATAGTGAATTAGTCCAATAACTTTCAATTGAAATCTGTGCATTTGATTGAGCATATGCAGATATGCCCCTTCATTCTGTCTTCTAAAGAGGGTGTTGATGGTATATCTTATGTCTAAATGATTACTGGCCTAATAAATTAAATTTCTTAACAAGTTATCTTTATCCATGAATACAGGAATCTTCCTAATGAAGATTCATTATGTACCTCTTATTCTATAGGTCATGTATTAGTTCTGTTTTCTCAATTATACTGAATGCTGAAGCTTGAATTATGATTGTGATCACAAAAGTAACATTTAGAAAGGGAAATCCGTAATTCTAACAAATTCAATCATGATATAAAGAAATATAAATACAGATCTATATATACATAGGCTTTACTTGTATCAGTAATTCCTTATAAAATAATTTTTTGCAAAATTTTACCCTTAATAAATTTTCTGGTGGGCCACCCATAAATTTTGCTTTAGTGCTTTCCCAGCTATATATACAGTAGAATTATGGAAGTGATTAGCTTAGGGTCTTTTGTTATTCATCTTGAGGCCAGGATGGTTGATGTTTGCATATATCATCCAACCATAGCCAGCAATTTTCTCCAATAATAACTTGTGAAATTTCTGTCTGAGGGTTGATAGATGTGAATTCATGCAGGGTCATCATGTGACACACATAAAAGCAATAGAAGATGTGATCTATAATTGTTGGCATCTTAAACTTGAATATTATTAGATCTACATCAATGAAGAAAAGCACTCATGATAAATGGCTGTATTTCTGGTAAACCAGAGTCATCATATTATTCACTGTTGTTTTAATTGCTGAATAAATCATTCCTCATAGATGCTGGTACAATATATATTGAATTTGAAACTAAACTAATAATAAATATAATTCAGGCATCAAAAATCACTCAAATAGTTCACAATAAATGCAAAGTCTCAAGTGGTCTTTGATTTGGGAATGTTTAAGAAAACCAGAAATGGTTAGAGGCCAGGCATATCATGTTCCCAAAATCTACACTTGCTGAAGAAGATGAAGAGAATAGAAAGAGTTATACACATGGGCTTTATAATATTAAGGCAATAAATATTAATTTGAAGTCATGCTACCAAGAGACCTTTTTCTGCAAATAGAAATCCTTTTATTTATTTATTTATTTTTTATTTATCTAATAACCTTGGGCACAACTGTATTTAGGAATGCAGGCTAGCACTTCTGGGCATTCAATCTGCCTACCATATACTCTGAAGGTAATTGAATGTGTCCATCACAGATTCTTAGTCCTGGTTGGGAACTCAAAAATAATTTAGTATGCATAGATGAGGGCCATTAGGTCCAGGACTATTGGATGATTTATGTAAAGCTCACATAATTGCTTAGTGACAGAGCTGGGATTAGAACCATTGTCATCTGACAAAATTAGGTGGACTTTCTCAGTTGCATTTGCCTGTGTCAGTTAGAAATTAATGCTATCCTATCAACATGACCTGAGTGCCCTAGAATATATTTCTCTCAATATAACATTATTATTGAAATACTGATCCAGAGGCAGTGAAAATGTTGTTTCTGCACATCTAGCCTTTGGGAATTAGGAGCAATTACCAGAGTACTTAAGAAAGAGAAATGTGAAGAGGCTTGCTGGCTTTTGTCAAGTCCCAGGGAGAGACATTCTTAGGAGACAGGGATGGCTTCTGTACCTCAACATTACATCCCATCAGCAGTGGAAATTAGGGGAGCAGGTCCACATCAGCTGGTTTCTTTCTGCTCCATTAGTCAGTGAGGAACATTGAGGGAATTCCTCATGTCTGGTAATCCAAAGGTCCCCGTACTGCTTTCTTAAGGTAACTCTGGGGAGTTCTCAACTGGCATTTCTAAGACTCACTCTGCTAAATAGGATAGAACATCACAGTTACTCTAGAAAGCTTGGTTGGGACACATCCTCAAGCTGTGTTCTATCGGACAGGTCAGGGAGGAGCATGGCTGGACACCTGCATGGGAGACCCAGGAGACTTATGAGATCTTTAAGGGACACACCTATTTGTTCAAAAGTAAAACATCTGGATTTTGTCTCATTAGAACCATTGCTGGGGTATCCACATAAACTCACAACATCCCTGAGGATGTAATTTGTTTTGAAAGTTTTACTTAACAATGTAAGTCACTGTGTCTCAGTTGTCATTTTCTATTCTGTGTTATGGGTATAGAAAGAAAAATGCTCACAGTTGTTTGCTGTAATTCATTATAGTTCGGCTCCTTCCATGCTATGGGACTTGTAAATGCAATCTCATCAAATCACCTCAGTGGAAATAATTTTTGTTGATGTCCTTTGCAAGTATGGAAACAGACTCTGATGGAAGTGACTTGTCTATAGTAGTTGTTTTGTTGTTGCTGGACAAAATACTTGACCAAAATCAGCTGATGGGCAGGAAGTTTTATTTTGGTTAATAGTCTCTTCACTTCATGAGAGCAGAGAAAGGCAGGGAATCAGCAGAGGCATGACATCATCTCTGCCACAGCAGGTTAAAGACAGAGTTAGGAGAGTGAGCCAAGCTGTAGCAGGGGGAACTGGCTATAACACCCCCTAATTCCATTCCTAAAAACACATCTCCTCCAGCAAGGCTCGACCTCCCAAACTGCCACAGGCTGGGGACTGAGATTCAGAACACATGAGGACATGGTGGCATCTGACTTAAACTGCCAAATTGCTTAAGCTCTTACTGGTAGGTTGTACAGTGCTGGAATTTGAAACAGGTTAACCCTCATTCAAAGGCTATGACCTGCTTTATTTTTTTCTATGTCTATATGAGAATTACAATTTCATAAATATGGTTTATTCTTTTACATGGAGTTTTTACCTAGTAACAAGTTTAGATATTCAACATTTAAAATATGACATTATTTAAAATGTTAATTGTATTGATATGTTATAACAACTCTTGTAGCTTCAAAAGCAGAAATAATAAAATAGCAAGATGGCATACTTAATTTGCTACTGAAGTTATAAATATAGAAAAGCAGATATGAGACAGGACCTGTGGAGCAAACAAAATCAGGGGCATCTTACCTTGCTTTTGTATACCTAAGGGTTGCTATGGTTACAGGAGTTGCCGAACTGAGCTGGGACTGAAGAATCTAATCTAATACCATTTTCAGAGTGTAACTGAAGGATTGTCTCTCTGAGATGTAGTGAGTTAGAAGAGTAACATTTTGGTCTGCCATGGTGAACACAATCCAGCTAATGAAATCTCTCAAGAATACTCTTTCAGTCAAATCCTCTTCACTTTTTTTTCATTTTTACTTCTCTACTATGTGCATAACTGAGGAGAAAAGGCAGAATCACCTCAGTCATTATTCATATCATGAGCACAGATAATGCTCTCGTTATGTCACCAAACCACTTTACAACTTTACAAGTTCACTAACCCTTCATAGAACCCTTAACTAAAGTGCATGTGGCCCCTAAGGTTTACTAAGTAAGTAAGCTTTTATTGTTTAAAAATATAGATTTCATTTATTTATATAACCACATGATAATAGAGTTCTGACAATTGTTTTCTGATTTTCCTCCCATTATTTTCAAACTGCTGACTCTCATACATGTACATAAAATGGGAACGTTGTGGCTGTGTTTTTTATTAAATATATGCTCCAAACACCATATATTTTTATAAGAATAGACAATAACATTTGACTTTTCTTGTTAATTTGTTATCAAAATGTCCTACATCCACAGTTCCTATGGGCATTCAACACATGTTTATTGGAAGTAAAGTAGTTGAATATTTTGAAAACCAAAAGCTCATGAAAAACTCTGACACAACAGAAAGTCTGCGTGGAGAGGAGCTGAATGGCTGACCTCATCTTAACTCGTATTTCTTTTTTATTAACTTTGTGTGCATATGTGTGTGGTATGCACATATATATTTGTACCTGTGTGGGTACACATGTGTACGTACCTGTGTGAGACTTTCCAGAGGCCAAAGTTCAGCATCCAGTATCTTCAACTTTATTTTGTGAGACATGACCACTCACTGAATTGGAGCTTGTCTGATGCATTTTAGGGATTGAACTCTCACTAAGCCCTTGATTTGTTTTTCAAGACTGCAACAAATATCTATTTGAAGAAACCCAACATCAAACATGGGTGTAAAGAAAATGCATGTTAGTGATTGAACTATCTCACTAGCCTCTTCATTTGTTTTTCAAGATGGAAACAAATACTATTTGAAGAAACTCCACATCAAACATGGGTGTAAAGAAAATGGGTTTTGGATAGTGTAGTGGTTTGCCTCAACTCTCCTCCATAAACTTAGTGTGCTCTGAATGCTTCATTTCCAGATGATGGCAATTTTGGAATTGGAACCTTGTTGGAGGATGTGATATTGGGGGTGGGATTATGAGATTTATAGCCAGCTTCCTCTTGCCAGTGTTTGGCACACTCTCTGGCTACTGTTGTCCAACTGATATAGGCCAGGAGGTGATGTCCAGACCCTGCTCATGCCACCATATTTCCCTTCCATCATGGAGCTTCCCCTCAAGCCTGTAAGCCAAAATAAACCCTTTCCTCCCAAAACCTGCCTTGATTGGGTTCTTTGAGCCAGCAAGAGAAAGCTGACTGTAACAGATACTAATTCTAAGAAATAAATAAAAAATAAATAAATAAAAATAAATTTCTAAAAAGAATGTGGATTATTCAGTGCACTGTGAAATTACTATGTGGCTGAGAGATACTTATTATTCCATGAAATATATGATTACTGGACCGCAGACAATGAAATAGAATGAAAAGGGATGTTAACCTGAGCAAAAATTGACCCTTCTAATACAAAGGGGTAAAATATTATTTTATCATCTTTTTAGAAGTGATTTCTGTAATGATAAATCCACATTGACCAAATTGGCTTTTATTTGGTATAAAACATTCCAATTTAAGCAGGAGCAGGCACACTCTGGAAGCTCAAACTATCTCTTCACACAATGCAGGGTAAGCCTACCTACACTTATGCTTCTTAATTTCAACTATTTTGTCCTTGGCTTTGAGAGTGAAAATAAAACCATTCTTGGAAGCCATCTAATTCATGTTCCCTCGTGGGGCACAGAACACAATGTCAGCCAGTGACATGTCTTCACTGTGAATTTAATGTCTGAAAAATGAGAAATTGGAGATTCTGTAGGTAGGTGAGCAGTTGTTAGAACCAAAGATGGGTATATATGCTGGTATCTGTGCAACATCCAGGAGTCCACACACCAAGAGAGCAAGAAGACACTACGTAAATGAGTGAGGAGAAAGTTCTCACGATGTTTATTGCCACTCAATGTCTAACCATTTTGTGAGCTAGTTTCATTACCCAATAAAGTTCTCATCTTTCAGCGGAATCAAATCAGAGATTTGGAATCTACTAGAAAGTTTTATTCACCCATCACCTCCTTAGCACAGTCCCCAGTTCTGACCATAGTTGGCCATAAAATCAAAGAAAAGCTTGACCCCTTCTCACCTGTGAAATAGTATAAGGCTTACAGTGATGTGTAATGTCCAGCTGGCTCTCATAGGCTGATTCCTTCTGGAGATGTAAATCTTCTAACACCAATGTTTACCAGCTAGAGTAGAAACAATAACCTTTCACCTTACCAAATTTTATGCAGTTTCCTTTTGTTCTGATATTTCTGTGACTCAATTTTGTCCTCTATTATCATTGAAGACCTTGTTAGTGAAAATTTAGTAAAAACAAGGCATTCATTGTTAAACTTTTCGTGCTTTCTCTCTTTATTAAAAATATTCTAGCTTCAAGCTTAGCATTGATTCAGATCAGCCAGAAGGGACTCTGAACAATATTCCCAAAAACCAAAATCCTCAAATCTTATAGTCAGTTTTTCTCAGAAAACACAGAAACACCCACAATCGCAGAAGAGTGAAGTATGTTTTCTATGGAGTTCCTTATTCCCATATAAACCTGAAGTAATTTATCCCAAGGACAAAGCTATTTTGAAAGTTGAAGAGTTCTTAAACACACTCTGCAAAGTTGTATCCCCTATTTTAAGTTACATTGCATAGACTCTTGAAGGAAATTTGTGCTTCACACAAATGTATGGTGTTTTATTTTCAGTATCCAGAATATAAAATACAACAGAAAATTGCACTTCAGCTTCAGAAGCACAGGTTTGAAATTGTTGGCTACCATTGGAATAAAATCATGTTCTCTGAGAAAATAATCATTTAAAGTCACTTTACATATTAAAATAAGGCTCTAGTAAGTTCTTTAGAGTCTCTTTATTTAAATGTAGAATGAAAGAAAATAAAAGAGATGTATTTGGAGACAGAGAAGAACACAAAGAAAGATCCCAAAACCTGAAGCAATCTCACAAAAATATCTATATAAGTAGGGGTTAGCCCTAATCTCAGGGTACCTGAAGAAGATTTAGCAGAAGTAAAACAGTACCTTAAGTACTATAGAGCATGTTACCAAACATATTTCTGCTTCCATCGTGGACGAAGATGGGACAAGAACTACGGTGTCATAGTCAATTCCAATGTAATTGGGATGAACATATAGCCAATCACAGACTATCAGAAAAAGGGATTTATTTCAAGTTTACAGATCCCAGAGAAAGTTCCCTCAATGGTGGAAGAAGACATCCTTTCACGGACCACAAAGCAGAGAGAAACAACAAACCTCTAGCACCAAAAAGCAGCGAGCACACCACCAGAGCTCACACTGTTCTTACACCTTTGAGTTGGAATCAGACCTCCTCCAAACTCATCTTTGAGCTGGACCCCAGGATTCACCCCCAGTGACACCTCCTCTGACTAGGTGGCTGGAGATCCAAGTTACAAGCTTAATTTTAACACCTGATTCAATGGGGTCATACATTCAAACTAACACATATGGTAAAAATGCAGGACAAACCACTGTATAGTAAAACATCAGGAAACCATGACCATGATAAGGGAGAACTCCTGTATACTGGTAAATATAGGACTTCAGGAAAATGTGACTACAGTAAGGAAAAACTCCTGTTTCTTTCAGGCATGTGTATGATGCACACATATGTCAGTAAAATGTTTTTCTTAGCTTTGGACATTTTTCATACTACAAGAACTTTTCTGTGAGTTATGATATAATTTTAAAAAATCATGGCCTTTCATTGAACATTCATTAAGTCAATTTGTCAGGAATGCAAATAACAAAATATTTATTACATTCTTTGTGTGTAGTAGAAGTTATTGCTTCTCACTGGTGTGAATAAAAATAAAGCAAAAATCACCCCTAAATGACTATTTTTAACATTTTTATTTTTTCATAGGAGATATGAACATGCATAAAATACATGCTCTTAAATTAATCTCCTTTGGGTGGAGAGAAAAAAGAGTTCATTATTCTTCTAACTGGAAAAATTTGATTTTATTGACAACCTAACAGTATGTCAGTTGCTATTTCTATTCCCCTGGGCTATATTTTAATGGATATCCATTTTTAAGTCTATGAATTCTATGATATATTTCCAAGGATGCCTATGCTATATTGTAATCTACTTTTGAAAAAAAAACAACTTTAATTTCAATGAAAACAATACATCACAAGTCCTATCTATGTTTTACAAATGCCAGTAAACACACACATGAGCACACACACTATAATATATATATATATATATATATATATATATATATATTCACATTAGAAACAACATTGAAAGCAGTAAAAAATACAATTCTATTAGGGTAAGCAGTTTTATTTTCATTCATATCATGTGTGTAAGACTTGATCTGTTTCTCCTATCCAGGAATAAATGCTAGCCAAATGATAAATTAATGATTAGATTAAAAATTAAAGAACTAATAAATAAACAGTCATATAATTCAGAAAAATGTTGATGAATATATAATATGTGATATTTAATTGTTGGGTGGAATCATCAAATATTCCAATTTTGGTAGGCTAAAAAAATTTGACTCTCACAGACTTCCGAGTCCCAGTCACCAGTCCCTTCCCTCACTGAGCTGTTGACCAAAGTGACCCATGAGGTTCCAAAAAAAAGACAGAATTCTGTCAAGGCTCTTGAACACCCTCCCCAGGCCTGAGACGAAATCCTGTTGCTGAAGAAACCGCAGAATGCCATCGAGAATCCCAGCGAGCTCTGGAATGGTAACCAACCCCCAGATGGCAGTTAGTGAAGGGCTGAAGGGCAATGCACAAGCTGCCAGGGGAAGCTGATTGGCGATAACTGGAGTAAACAGACCATTGGCATGAAACATAGTCTGCGGCCATGGATAGGCTGAATAC
Organism: Zapus hudsonius; assembly: GCA_004024765.1. Taxonomy (NCBI): domain Eukaryota; kingdom Metazoa; phylum Chordata; class Mammalia; order Rodentia; family Dipodidae; genus Zapus; species Zapus hudsonius. The sequence goes on along the minus strand of PVHP010028406.1, from coordinate 63 downwards.
AGTTCCTACTGGGAGAGAACAGCAAACCAAGAAAGGAGCAATTGTGCAATGAAGGAACCTGGG
>PVHP010028405.1:0-23181 GCA_004024765.1 Zapus hudsonius | reverse complement strand
GTGATAGAATCCCCTGGACTGGAGTCTGGGATGAATGAAAAGGGAAAAGGAGAGAAGAGGAAGCTGAACACCAGCATCCATCTCTCTCACCATTCTGACTGTGAGCACGCACTGCACACTCCTGAGCAATGCCTGTCCTGCCACGATGGATTGTATATCCTCAATCTATTTCCAGGTTGTATTCTAGAAGCAGTAAGTGTAACTTTCAGAAGGCTTTCCCACAGACCTTTGTTTCAGTTACTGTCAGAATTTTTTTTTTCAAGGTAGGGTCTCACTCTAGTCCAGGCTGACCTATGTAATCTCAGGGTGGCCTCAGACTCATGGGGATTCTCTTACCTCTGGGATTAAAGGTGTGAACCACCACGCCCAGCTACTCCCAGTATTTATTTCATCATATTCAAACTTTTCTTTGAAAATTAAAAAAAAAACTCCTTTGGCTCAGGAAATTTTGGGTTTGACTTTCATCCCTGGACTGAGGGTGTGGATTACTGTTAAGGACAAATGGGCAATTTGACTAAAACCAAAATGACGCTGTTCCAATTCTTTCACTGTTGCCCTAGTTTGTAAATGTCGATAAACTCAAAGCGACTTTTATAGATGCTTGTTATCAGAGTTGATCATGCCTTCTGCTATAAGGGGAGTCAGAAGGCACCGAACCTTTTATATAGGAGGATTTTGTAAATTCTTATACAGGGCTTGGCAAAACCCTTTTCCCACTAAAGAAAGTTTCCTTCTGCAGCAGAGCAGAGAGTTTTTAGACAAAGATATAACTTCAGCTTATGCACATGTCTACAGAGTGACTTCCATAGTATAAGAACGTGCCCCAAATCTCACAGCTAATAAAGGAGAGAACATAAATAGAAATTTCACCTGCCTGGCGTCAGCTTACACTGTTTTAGAAGAGTTATTTAATCTTCTTAAATTGGCTACACCTTTGAGTTTGAAGTTAATTGGAAAAAGAGACAGGCTGAGTTGAAGCATTGGGGGTGGTGATAGCCGAGATGGAGAGACTGAGGGAGCCACGTCTCCACTGGTGTCTCTTCTTCATACTGCTTGTCACCTCCACCGCTCTCAAAGTTCTCACTACCCCAGACATAGCCTGTCTCCCTGCCTTCATAGAGTTACCCCGGCTTTATCTGGGGAAAGATACGTTTGGTAAGTAGATTTATTCTTCTTGGGCCATGACAATGTTCTTTTGCACAAACCACATAAATGGATGGCTGAGCAATGAAAACCCAATTCCTTGTTACAGAAAGTTGGACAGCGTTCATCTAAATAATATGTAAATATCTTCTCTCCTTTTTTTCCCTTCTTAGTCCTGATAAAAATGGATGGTGGTTCTATAAACATGATTGCTATCCTATTTCATTGTTGTTTTTATTTTTTGGCATTATTTATCATTTACACTTCATTTTAAATTTGACTCCTTCCTTCCTTCCTTCCTTCTTTCCTTTCTTTTTTCTTTAAAATCTCTATTCCAACCTTCTTTTGCCTGATTTTGGCATTTTCTTTGCATTCAAAAAAGATGGGGGGAAAAGACAAAAACTTTAGAAGCTCTTAAAAATAGTAGCAATAACAAGTTAGATGTAGAGGTGCTACTGTGTTCCTGTCACAGTTGCATCCCCAGGAATAGACTTCACAGAGAAGGTGTAAGTCCTGTGAAGAATGATACACTTCATTGACAGGACATGAATAAATGGAAATTGAATTCACAGGAAGATTCAAAATTATAAAAATAGGGACTAGGGAGATGGCTTAGTGGGCAAGGTGATTATCGTACAAGCATGAGGACCTGGGTTCGGATCCCCAGCACCCACATAAAAGCCAGGTGTAACCCCAATTCTCAGAGGTGGAGACAGTGATTCCTGGGACTTGCTGACTAGCTAGTTGAATTGGTGAGTCTTGAGTTCAGTGGGAGGCCTTACCTGAAACAATGTGGTAGAGAGTTATTTAGGATGATATTCGACATGGACCTCTGGCCTCCACATGCACGCAAACACATATAAGCACCCATGTGCTCAAGCATTTCGCAAGCACACTCAAAAATTCATGGAAATAATAATTCTTCCAAAATTATATATAATGAAATTCTAACTAGAATCTTATATATTTTGGAATGAAAAAAAATTTCATGCTCATTTATTTCAAATACGCTCATTATTTCAATAAGTGTATTAGAATTTTAGAGAAAATGTTTTGAAAGGTACTTAGAATATGAGTTCTATTAGCTATTAACATGCACTTTTAAGATTTTTATTCTGGGCTGGGGAGATGGCTCAGTGGTTAAAGACAATTGCTTTCAAAGCTTGTTGGCCCAGGTTTAATTCCCCAGTGCCCATGTAAATTCAGATGCAAAGAGATGCATGTGTCTGCAGTTCATTTGCAGCATCGAGACCCCTGTGCTCCCATGCATATGATGTGTACGCACATGTGTGCATGCATACATGCACACACACAGGCAAGTGATTCAAAATTTTAAAAAAATGCTTTGATCTAAGCTTGGCATAAAGTCTAAAAAGAAACTATTCAAATAAGGTTTAGAAATAGACTAAAGTTTATATGAAAATCAATTTGTGGTAAAAGTAGAATTAAAATTCAGAGAGGAAACCTGAGCAAGGTGGTGCATGCCTTTATGACTGTGAAGGCAGGAGGAGGAGCAGATTTGAGGCCAGCATACGGGCTACATGAGATCCTGTTTCCAACCCCCCTCAAAAAAATCAGAGGCAAAATGATGTTGTAATTTTTGGCTTCAATCTATCATGTCACACAGATGTTTTACATTTGCACATATGTATAGTATGTGTATGTGTGTATAAAAATGAAATCTAAACTATACAGTAATAGAAGAGTAAAAATTTTGATTCTGTTTGTTTGAGCCTTCTTCACAAACTGCAACATTCCAGATGCCACTTCAAAAAAATAAGAGTTGGATGGTTTTGATTAACAAAATTATGAGCTTCTATGTGAAAAAAATGCATGACAAACGTATTATAAAAGCTTAGGGCAAGAAAATGTTTGCAAAACTGTATGACAAATAGAACTGTAACAAACTTAACGTCAAATGAGATTTTGTAAAATGTTAAGAAATATAGGCTAGCCATGGTGGCTCATGCCAGTAATCCTAGCATTTGGGGAGCTGATGCAGGAGGATGGCCATGAATTTGAGGCTAGCCTGGCTATTGAATGATTTCTAGGGCGGCTTAGACCACAGCATGAGAACTTGTCTCAAGGGGAAAAAACACCAAACAAGGAAAGAAACATAATTGGCAATGTAAGAATATAGTTGCTGCTGGTTGCTGTGGTGCATGCCTGCAATCCTGGCGCTCAGGAGGTTGACGCAGGAGGATGGTGAGTTGAAGGCCAGCTTGGGCCACACAGTGAATTTGAAGTCTGTCTAGCCTACGTAGTGAGACCACTTCTCCAAACAAATGAACAACACTGTTAAGCTCTTGGACTGTGGGACCAGAGCATGCTGAATACTAGTTCTGTTATCAGTAAAGTCTTTGTTACAAGGGAAGTTAATCTCCCAATGTCATCAAATTCCTAATCTGTAAAATGTAAATTGTTCCTAACCCGTAAAAGATATATGTGTGTGTGTATTAAATGAACCAGTACAAAGAAAGCACTTGGAATAGTCCCTGGCATGGTGTGAGCACTGAGCACATTCAGGCTATTACGATTATTATGATAGCATCTCTTGGATGCTAGATTCAAGAAGGTAGCTCACACATGACTGGCCTGAGTTTTCAATATCATGATGATGCTGTCTACATTTACACTGTCACTTTAGAGAAAGGAAAGATGAACAAGAGGTCAGGGAACATGTGAATACTGACGACGATGGGCGTGTTGATGTGCAAAGGAGACACCAGAAGGGTTGAGTTATCATTTCCTTTCAAGAATACCAATTTGGCTGGACACCTTTCATCCCATTACTTAGGAAGCAGAGGCAAGAGGATCACTGTGAGTTCTCAAGACTAGCCTGGGACTACAGAATGAATTTCAGGTTAGCCTGAGCTAGAGTGAGACCCTGCCTCGAAGAAACAGAAAACAAAACAAAAAGAGACCCAATTTATTTTAGGAGAGACACAGAATAAATTTTTTAAAAATATGATTCATTTTCTTTTTGTGAGTGTCTTTATTGATCTGTACATATGTATTTTTATATCTTGGGTGCTGAGGATATATATATATATGTATCTATATATATCTATCTCTCTCTCTCCATATATATATATATGTATATATATATATACATATATATATACACATATATATATATATGGAGAGAGAGAGATAGATGTGAAGGCAGAAAGGTGTTTACCAGTGATAAACAGTGGAACAGGCATATGAAGAAAATAGCGATATTTTCTACCGTCAATGTTGAGACTTGAGATGAATATAGATGTGTAGGTTTTTGTTTATTTCTTGGTTTCTTTTGGTTTATGCTATTCCATGTAGAATTTTCTTGAACATATTTTATCTTCTTAGATAAGGAATTTTTATCTCCTGCTTGACTTGAGATATAGTTTTTTAAAAATATTTTCTGAGCTCTTAAGTTGTTAGAATATCTGAAATGGAAGTTTTTGATATGCCTGTTTGTTAATGATATTTTATCAGTAAACTTGAAACCAGATAGCTGTTTATTTATTTTTTTCATTAAAAAAATTACTTCATAGCCAGGCATGTTGGCCAGCACCTGCAGTTCCAGCACTCAGCAGGTAGGAAGATAGCAAGTTTGATGCCAGTATAAACTGTAGTGAGACCCTCTCAAAGAGAAAGAAATCTTACAGTGAGAATGCTTTGACATTACATCTCATTCAGGTGCATAGTCTTAACTGGCTTTAAAATGTCATGAACTTATTAGCAAAAACAATGACTAGGTACAGTATACAATTGTAGGTTGATATTTTATGACTATTGATAATGTGAGTTTTTGTGTGTAATGCTCTATCACTGAGCCATAACCCCAGCTTGGGACTATTCATGATGTTTGAGGACTGCATAAAATGATAAATAATTCATATTTAGTAACTCTATTTCTTTATTCAAGCCAGGTGATTTATGGCTTATATTTCACTTAGCAAAGCATTTCAACATTCTTTTTGTTCTTGAATTTCTAGAATATTGCTTTAACATTGAAGGAAGGTCTATATGAAATACTAATATAAATGAATACAAAATGTCACATCACTTGTTCAAGTTTTTATTGGGGTCAGTGTGAATCTGTTTAGTTATATACTTGACCTTGTATGAGATTTTGGCTTTCATTTACTACTTGCTCCTCTTTAATGGAAAAAAAAAGAATCTCTAAAGGTCTTAATGCCTAAATAAATAAATAAAATAGCAGAAGATGGATGGGTTGAGAGATGAAATCGAAACAGTTTCAATCAGTAAACAAAGAATCTTGAAGGTACTTTAGAGAGAGAACCATAAACCAAATATGAATTATGATAATGCATCCTCTATAAGGTCCATGATGACTCATAATTTATTCACAAGTGCATTAAAAATAAAGCCACTCATAATTATTTCATTATATTTAAAATTTAAAGATAGACTAGCACTGCACTTCTTTATAACCTGATGGTTCTAGAGCATTTTAAAGTAAATTCAGTATGCTCTGTTCATTCATATATGTTAGCAGATATTTTATTTGATCACAGAGTTTAGCATTATAGTGACTGCTATACCTGAGGCCCGTAGCAGCCTCAAAACTTACACCTAAGTTGGCTGGAACAGCCAGGAATAAGAAAAAGTATTTTAGTTTTGAGTTTTGTGTTTTCTTTTAAAAAATATTTTATTTATTCATTTTCAAGCAGAGATAGAGAGAGAGAGAGAGAGAGAGAGAGAGAGAGAGAGAGAGAGAGAGAGAGAGCTCACCAGGGCCACCACCTTGTGGGTCTGGCTTATATGGGTCCTGGGGGATTGAACCCTTGGGGCCTTAGGCACTGGAGGCAAGTGCCTTAACCGCTGAGCCATCTCACCAGCCCAAGTTTTGTGTTTTTTTCTCTTCCTCCTTCCATCTCTCCCTCACTCCTTTTCTCCTTCCCTTTCTTTCTTCCTTTAAAGTTTCATTCATTCTTTCTTCTCCCTATTCTTTTTCTTAGCTGTTGGCTTGTTTTATTTTTTTTATTTATTTTTAATATCTTTATTATGAATAAGTATATACATTGTATGAGCAACTCTTGAGAAGGTGTCCCCATTTCCCTCCTCTCTGTCCCCTACCACTGCGGTCCTTCCTTGGTACACATACTGGATCTGTCCATAGGTTAGGGGGTTATGAACTGCACCTGAGTAGACAGTTTTTTGTTATTTTTTTTTCTTCCCCATGTGTATTGTTGCTGAGGGGGGGTCAGTGTCTCTGGATATTCTCTCCCACCATGGCTCTTACAATCTTTCCATCCTCTCTTCCACTCAGTTCCCTGAGTCATGATGGGTAAGTTTTAAGTTTGCTTTATTGTTGAGATCTTAAGTATCTCTGGACCTTTACCCTGGGTTGTGTTGGGTATCTTTGTTACCTTTGTCTCCATTGACCTTTCATGGGTTATAAGACCTGCTGTGGTGATTGGTCTCCTGTTTGTCTCATCACATTCTCATACATTTGGGTTACATTTGGGCCCTGTGGGAAGGCTAGGTGTGGTTTGTCTCCTGCCAGGATGTCAGCCATCATCCATTGTCTTTTTGGTGGAATTGGGTTGTCCCTGGCTCTCTCATTGCCTTCTGAAAATTACAAATGGAATCTCCATCAGAGAGTGAGATCAGTATAGGTTAAATTAGACATCATTGCTATTTTTGGTTAGCTCCTAATGGGTGTGCCTTCTCTGTAGCTCTCTGGTAGTAGGAATTTCCCCTAGGAGCCCGAGTTTTTGGTCCCCATAGGATTATGCCATGGATCTCAGTTCCAGTTTAGGGTTCCTTGTCACTAAGCAAATCTCTTAGCCAATCACTAAGCCATTGATTACCCTCCTCAGTTTAGTGCCACTATTGCACAGATGAGCATTTCTTGACATGCTGGTCTCTTCCATATAGCAGTATGCTCAGCATTCTTGTGACTACTGTCTATGTTGTACATCAGTGGCCTCTGCTTTCTCCAAATATCATTGACCAATTAACCTTGGCAACTCATGCAACACCTTCCAGTACTACATATGCTACCATCTGGGAGCTTTATACCATTCTGGATCTAGCAAGATCTCTTAGTGTTGTTTGATGACATTCTGTGATTTCTTCCCCGATAGCCTTTCTATACTTAATAGCTCAGAGACAAATGGTCTAGGATTCCTGGGAGTTGTCAGGTTTTAAATTTTTTTTGTAGTCCAGTCTGGTCTTGAACTTGTAATACAGCTGGGGATAACCTTGAGCTCCTGATCTTCCTGCCTCCCCACCCTGAGTACTGGAATTCAGTTATGTCCCACCACACACGCCAGGCTCCCCTGGGAGCTCACACGCATTCAGGCTTCCAGCCCTTCCCAAAGTCTTTGAACTGTGATGTGGAGGTAATCCCCATGTGCATCCATGTCTGAGGAGTCCTGCCAATGGGCTAGGTCTCGACTAGGCTTTTATTTTTGTCTATACTCTTGGATCAATTAATTTTCTAAACCAATTTTGGTCATTTCTACTCTCCACCGCTGGATGTTTCTGTACGTCTTCAGGAAGGAATATTGTCATCTTGATATGAACAGTGTGAGTCATGGACAGTATTGCTATCATTTCTTGTTGAACATAGTTCATGATGTCTACGTATTTTCTTATTTACTCCCCTCAATGACTCCATAGAAAAGGTTTTAGCAAGACTGAACTAACAGGAAAACTGGGGTGTTGGAATGGTTTCCTGCTCACGGTTCAATACACAGTTTTAGAACCGAAATTCAACCCCAAACCTCCAGTGCCCCTCAGCTGCTGAAATTCCCGTTGTCAGCTATACTTTTCAAGTGCCTGCCTCCCAAATTGTCTCTTCTCAACCCTGGATGGCATCACGATCAACTCTGGACCCTCTGTAGAGTGGGTCCATGTTGTCAGGCCTCTTTTCAGACCTGAAGAGTGGTCTTTGGGAGTAGAGCTTAGAAGTCTATATGTATAACAATGCCCATAAAATGAAATCAACCAATAGTGCTATCAGCACAATTTTATTTTAGAACTTGGAACAACAGAAGATGCTTTGTTCATAGAATAGATCCAGACCTTCCAAGGAGGACTCATACAGACAGGTGCTGTTTTTCTGTAGGGGTCACATACACAGGAGGACTCAGAGAACTCCGGTTGGTCCATATATATATATATACATACATACATATATATATATTCACTTATTTATTTATTTATTGACAGGGTCTCGCTAGGCAGTCTGGGCTGGCCTTGAACTCATAAATCTCCTACCTCCATCTCCCAAGTTGACATCACAGGCCTAGCTGGCCTTTCCTTTTTAAAACAATTCTACTGCATTGTCTGTTGCTTCTGAAACCATCGCTGTGCTCAACATTTGGAGTGTTCAGTTATGACGTTGAAAAAGTAACTTCCTGGAAATGTTTTGACAAATCAATTTGACTTTTATGTTATCTTCTTCCTCAGAGAATGTTCCAAGGATCTTTTGAGAATATAGTTCAAATAAGCTTTCACTTTGCTGATTTTGTTTTTGGTTGTTTTTCCTACTTCCTCTTTATCTGGTGATCAGCAAGTTGAAGTTTTGTTCTGCATTTATCCATGCCCATTAGAACAATTTGACGTTTTCCACCCCCACAGGCTCTGATGTCATCGGCTTTACTCATCTTGTCTGTGTGCCTTTCAGTGAATGAGTTGTTCACTCAGGGGCATAAAGAGATGATTAGTATTTTTCCATGACGTTTTGGAATCATGTCTCATTCTCTGTAATGATCACTGTATCTATGATCTCCTTATTCTAAAGAACTATAAAAATGGTGAACTGATATTTATTGAGGACCGTGTTAGAAGCCTGACTACCAATAGTTTATCAAACAAAGGATTTAGGGCCTGCTTTTATAGGATCATAGGATTTAAGAGATCATTATTTGGTTCAACCTCTGCAGTGTGATTCTTAGATACCTTTCTGCCCGTGTGGAATCTAATGACTTCCCAGCAGCCTTTCTGGTTTTCAGTTGCTCGATCTGAAGGGAAGTTTGTTCTTGAACTGTCCTGACTGCTGTCTCTCTGCAGCTCTTAGTTACTGAGTCTAGCCTTGTCCTCTGGAATTTTGCACAATGAATTAAATCCTTCATCACAGAACAACCTTCAAAAGTGTGAAGAGGGCTGGCGAGATGGCTCAGTGATTCAGGTGTTTCTGTGCAAATCAGAAGGACCCATGTTTGATTCCCCAATACCCATGAAAAGCCAGATGCACAAGGTGGTATATGCATCTGGAGTTCATTTACAGTGGCTAGAGGCCCTGGTGCACCCATTCTCTCTGTCTCTTTCAAATAAATAAATTTAAAAAAAAAGAACTGAAGAACTTTCAATCTTTGAAACTTGATGCTATTACCTAAACTCCTCATAAAGTATTAATCTCCAGGGGCTGAGTATATGGCTTAGCAGGTAAGCACACTTAAACAGTGCAAACATGAAGACTTGAGAGGGTCTGAGATGGCCAGCATCCGTATAAAAAGCTAGGAGTGGCCACACACACACCTATAACCCCTGTCTCCCAGGGAGTGAGTCTTGCTGGTCAGCTAGTCTGATGGAAGTGAAGGCTTTGAGTTCAGTGAGAGATTGTCTCAAGGAAACAGTGTGGAAGGGAGTCTATAGAAGCAGACACTTGACATTCTCCTCTGGCCTCCACATGTATGTGTTTCAGATATGTGCATCTGTATACTATGTGCACATACCATACACACCTCACACTACTTACACCCCCCCACATCTACACAAAGATTTTAAATTATAAGGGCATATCATTAGAACGATGTCTGCTTTGTTGGATTTACATATTAAAATTCATCTCTAAGCTACTCATGGACAAGTCAAGGACGTTTTGGTCTCTACAGGTTTTCATTTTTTTAAAAAAATATTTTATTCATTTTCAAGGAGAGAGAGAGAGAGAGAGAGAGAGAGAGAGAGAGAGAGAGAGAGAGAGAGAGAGAGAGAGAGCACACCAGGGCCACCACCTTGTGGGTCTGGTTTTTATGTGGGTCCTGGGGAATTGAACCCAGGGCCTTAGGCACTGGAGGCAAGTGCCTTAACCACTGAGCCATCTCTCCAGCCCTCTACAGGTTTTCAGAGGCAACTTCTTCTTGGGTAGTCATACTAAATTATTTCATATGAATAACAAAATAACTTTAGGAATCTTAAGTTATGCATCTCTGTGGATGGACACAGATACTGGTATTTTACTCTCTATCCTGGAAATGGTCTCTTGCTAGTGAAGACCGTATGGAAAACAGAACAAATGTTGGATGCCTGAAGAGCAAAACTCCTTAACAAGCTGAGTAGCATTTGTTCTGTGATTTGATATGGGTGATTTTGGGGCAGAAGGTGATATAATCTTAGTAACTGTTGGGTTCATTGACCCAGCCCCACAATAGTCCCTAGTTATTTATCCTTAGTTTCCCCATATTGAATTCATAATCATGTGATGATTTGGAAAACAAACAACTAACTTACTACAGTAACAAACAACACCAGAGCTCTGAATTTACCAGCATAAAATAATTTATGTTTCACTGCGCTGGGGATTGAACTCAGAGACTTGTGAGTAGTAGGCAAGTGCTCTTCCGCTAAGCTTCATCCCTGACCTTTTTTAAAAAAATATTTATTCATTTTCTAGGAGAGAGAGAGAGAGAGAGAGAGAGAGAGAGAGAGAGAGAGAGAGAGAGAGAGAGAGAGAGAGAGAACACCAGGGCCACCACCTTGTGGGTCTGGCTTATGTGGGTCCTGTGGAATTGAACCCAGGGCCTTAGGCACTGGAGGCAAGTGCCTTAACCTCTGAGCCATCTCTCCAGCCCCATCCCTGACCTTTTAAAATGGAATGAAACAATGAAACGGAGAGGTAGGGTGGAGTCTAGTCTGGTTACATTTCTCCAAGTGTGTTTGAAAATGTCTTCAGATTTCTTATACCACGGTTTCCTCTCCTGGAGAACCTACAGAAGCTATTTATCCCAAATTACTTTCTGTGTCTGCAGTGGTGTGCTGGGGACATACCTGGACTAGCTTGGGAGAGCTTATTTTTTAGTTTTCGGGAAGTTGTGCTTCAAATGACCTTATATTGGTAGTCACAAGTTGGTCAGGGTGGGAGTATTTACCCCAGAGGGATAGGCAATGTTACAGGTTGGAGCTAGTTGCCTGGCATTTATCTGTATATTGCTGTGTATGGGTGTTTGCAATAAATCTCTAGTATATTTTCTGTGAAGACCCTAAATTCTTTCATTTGAAAAATTGAAGTCATTTCTGTCAGTATTGGAATTCTGAAATTAGTTCCTAAATTTTTGTGGGTGAGAATATCTTCTTTTCCCTTGGATCACCCCCCCCCCTTTGTACAGGCTATTACTAGAAACATTCCAGATGTCCTATATAAGAGAATTTCAAAGTAATATTAATGTCTAACACATAATTAACATTTTCAAAACACTCCATAATATAAATTAGAAGAGTAGTTTTTACTATATTCTATTTTGACTTTCCATTTAAAAAAAAACAGATGAAGTAAGATTTCACTTTAAGCTATCATATTAATATAGTTTTTTTGGCTTATGTATGTGTATGGCGTGCTTACATGTGTGTAGGTTTGGGTGGGCCCACGTGTATGCATGTGTGCTTGTGTGTGTATGTGGAGGTTGGAGGCTGATGTTGGGTGTCTCCTTAATCATTCTTCTCTTTTTTGACCTACCGTGGTAGGTAGGGTCTCTCACTTGAGCCCAGAGCTCACCGATACAGATGGTTAATTAGCCAGCTTGCTCTGGGGGTGCCCTTGTCTCTGGCTCCCAAGCACTGAGATGACAGGCCACTCACCCATCCACTCTGGGCCTCATGCTTTATCCACTGAGCCATCTCCCCAGCCCCAATCTAGTTGCTTTACCAGTATGACTGCCAAGAAAGTCAGAATCCAGAGGAGAGAATGTAACACTTCCATATTCTGGAATTTCTTTTTGTAACCATTTTCGTTCCGTTGTTTCTTTTCCTTCTTTATTCTTCTCTCATTTCTTCTCTAGAAGATGAAACTATTTTTTTTCTATCCAGCCCCATTTTTTCTATCGTTTATTTGGCCCTCGGAGATTTTCGTTGCCTTTAGGAACATGCTAAAACACAATTAACTAATGAGGTGCTTATCGACAGTTCTAGGAAACTTGCAGGCTCAGTTTCCGCCAGGATGATTTATGGCACGGGTAGAATGTCACGCCAGTGGAAACAATTAGGGGCACTAATGTCTTTTCTGCCCGGTTTCCAGGGAAGGAGGAAGAGCATTGATGAAAAGGCCCATCTGTTCCAAAGGAGTTTCCACCGGCACAGCAGCAGCTTGTGAGGCAGCCTTCGGTGCTGTGTGGCCTTACAACCTCGGTGCGTCTCTGCACCATTGCTTTGAGAAATGCGATTTTATCTGTGCATTCTTGCTACTCAGCAGTTTGTTTAACAAAATACATGCACAGGGAACATTTATTTTGAAAGTATCACCAGCGCTTCAAAATTCTGTATTCAGTGATATATATATATATATATATATATATATATATATATATATATATATATATATATATATGTATATTCAACACTCCATATTCATGATTTCTGCATCCTACCATCAATGATGAGTCAAATATTAAAAATTCACCTGTAATGAACATGTACCGATTTTTTTTTCCCCAAAGAATACTAATCATCGCCACAGGGAAAATAGCACTTCCTGGGTATTCACAGTGTTCTATCAGCTCATCTATGTTCCTCAATCACAAGGTCAGGACCTCAGGGTTTATTGTGTACAGACGAAAATGGATTTGATGCGGAAAGTAGGTGAATATAAAAACACCTGCCCTAGGTGCCCCTTAGTGATGCCCTTGACTTCCTGTTGCCAGGAGAGAGACCAGCCAGCCCTAGCTGGTGCGTCACCACCCGCATCTGCATCCGGTGATGCACCTGGCAGCCTTGGCCTTGGGAAACCTGGGACTTGTTCTCCCAGGTAAACAGGTCAAAAGGAAAGCTGACGTCATCCCTTTACCAGCGTGCAGAAAGGAAAACGAAGTGATGGTGAAAACTGTCATTCCCACCCCCTTCTTCTTTTTCAAGTAAATCACAGGCACACAGACCCGGAGGGGATCCTTCAGGCTCCAAAGGCAGCAGCGCCTTCTTTATTTTTGGATTAAGGATTCTGAAAGGCAAAAGCTCTTCAGAATTGGCAGCTTCGACTTTACAACAAAAATAGTCTCAGAGAAGAGCCTGCTTGGGGAGGTTTTGTGGTGACCATGGGCATTAATTTTCTCCGTGGGAATCAGTGTTCGCAACACTCCTGCCTGCCCTCAGGCTCCAGGAGGAGTTTCCATCCCAGCCTGGGATGACATTAGGGCAGCAAGCCATGGAGACTTCTAAGTATTCTACCCAGGCAGTGTCAAGTCCCCTTTAGCTATTCACTTATTCCCTTCCCTGTTCCAGAAAGTTCTTCAGGCTGCCACTGCACTGGCACCTCAAGGGCATGTTATGAGGGTGGGATTTTAAAGCCATCATCCATATAGCATTACCTAATATTTTAGGTCCGATTAAAATCAAGATTTGTTGTTGTCTTCCTGTATTCCAGGATCCAAGACAGGTGTGGCCGTAGTGATTTAAAGCAGATATCTCTTCAGGGCTAATAGAACTTGTAGTCCATGGGAGGGCTAATCAAATAATCACATTGATTAATGTATGCTTTTAAAATGAGCTATGAAAAATACCAAGGGAACAGGTACTTCGAGGAAGCCATGTTTGTTCATGATTATAAGGATGGAGGATAAAAAGTGTGTGTGTGTGTGTGTGTGTGTGTGTGTGCGCGCACGCACATGTGGCTGAGAACATTATCTCCTGTGACTATGGGAAAAATATGGCTGAAAGACAGGAGAGAAAGAATGGTCCCTCAGGGGTTTTGAGGATTGTCCAGGCCAGACTACATGTAGAGTTTTGGTCCCTACCGTGGGAGAAAATGGGAAGTTATTGATGTGCTTTCAGGTACGAATGGTCTGAAGAGAGTTGTTTTTCTGGCTGTGGGAAGGACTGGATCTGGGAGCAGTCACGAAGTGGAGGGCTGGTCTAGTTTAGAACCTCGAAGCTAGAGAGCTGTATATGCAATATTTCTTCATGTTGCCTTGCTCTGCCATAATTCTTAGGCAGGTCTGTGACCTCTGGACTCCCCATTCCTTTATTTAGGAATATGGCCTTATTAGCTCCAGGGTCTCCTGTGGTGTTTATTACTGGGATTTGCATATGTCTACCCAACAAATGCTAAGTTTAAACACTTGGCTCTTACCTTGAAAAAAGACAGCTCTCCTGTATTTGGTGGTAGTATTATATAGTGATCTAATATCTCCCAGGGCAGAGTCCTGTGCTGAGTCCTAAGTGCTTGCTTCTTATTTCCTTGTTAGTATATTCAGTAGAATGACCTTTTTAGTTCTGTCTTCATGGCAGCCTAAAACATTATTATTGTCTCCTCAAAATAGACAGTTTTGGGGAGATTTTTTTTTTTCTGAGAGGAAATTCCTGTAGCAGTAAATAGGAAACCATAAAGGAATTTCTGACTGAAAAACCAGGAGTTACAAAGAAGTGAGTATGGTACAATGGGGAGTGCTGTGGCTGGTGCCGCCTCTGCCTCATGTGGCTATGGCGACCCTGTGGCCCACTGCAGCTTCTGGGGCCAAAGTTGGCTACAGGATACAAATATGCTTTTTCTCCTTTAAGTGAAAAAAAAATGAAATCTAGGGTATTGATTTAAGAAAACAAAAACAACCCAGTGTTCTCATCTGTTTTCCAGTGACTTTGAGACCAAGAGCCGTGCTGGGGAGAGAATGTCTTCCAGAGCTTGGTCTTCTCTAGTAACTGTGAGGGTCAGTGTCTCACTCCTTCTAGCTTCTCCGCCCCCCCCCCCCCTTCCCCTGCCCCTCTCTCCCTACCTCCCTCAGTCCCTCCCTCCCTCTTTGTCTCTTAGTACTGGGTTGTGGCAGTTTCTTCTGGATTTTAACCAGAAGAATACACATCGTAAGAAGTGCCTCAAAGAGAGGTATTCATACTTTGACAGTCAGGAGCAAAGAACACATTTCTTTTTTTTAAAATATTTTATTTATTCATTTTCAAGCAGAGAAAGAGAGAGAGAGAGAGAGAGAGAGAGAGAGAGAGAGAGAGAGAGAGAGAGAGAGAGAGAGAACACCAGGGCTGGGTCTGACTTATGTGGGTCCTGGGGAATTGAACCCAGGGCCTTAGGCACCAGAGGCAAGTGCCTTAAATGCTGAGCCATCTCTCCAGCCCCCAAAGAACACATTTCTGATTCTTCATCTCTTCTCCTGCCTTTTGGGCCAGTCCCTGGGAGATGGTTTTGTGAAAGACTCTCCTTCAATGAGGAAAACGGAGTTGGATATAAATAGCATTGACCCTGTTCCCACCTGATCCTTAGATTAAGATTAGCATAAATTCTTGCCAAGGACACACAAGGACGTACTTTCCTGTCACTTCAGACTCTCCAGAATTGCAGGTGAAGAATATTTGGAGAATATGTATTTTCAGGAGAAAACCAAGAGGGGAGTCCTAGTGATTTTATAAATGGGAGGATCCTCTTCCTACGCCAGAAGCTGGGCTCCTGAGATGAACCGAGCAGAGCAGGATGGCAGGATTCAGGAAGCGCTTAGCTGAGGGAGTTTACAGATGCTCCCAGGATGCACTGGGGGAGTGGTAGGAATGGGTGACCATGATTTGTGCTTGAATTCTGAGCTCTTCAGCAGCACTTGCTCTCTTCGGGCTTCATTCGTGCTATTATGATAATAAAATCACGTTTTACTGGGCTGTTACAAAGAGTGAATTAAGGGCTGGAGAGATGGCTCAGAGGTAAAGGTGCTTGCTTGCAAAGCCTAAAGACCCAGGTTCAGTTCCCAGTACCCACATAAGCCAGATGCACAAAGTGGCGCATGCATCTGAAGTTCACTTGCAGTGTCTAGAGGCCCTGGTGCACCTATACTCTCTTTCTCTCTCTTTGTCTCTCTCTGTATTTCTCTGCTTACAAATAAATAAAACATTTTTAAGAAAAGTAAATTAGATTATATATGGCAAGGCATTTCACCATAACGAGATAATATGGAGTAATAATAATAATGCTGAAAGCTATTCTAGCAAACACATAGCAATTATTTTCCAGGTGCTGGTTGAAGCATCTTCAGTTATTATTTCTTATCATCATAACCATCCATATAAGGAAGAATCTATTGTTACCTCTGTCCTTTCAGTGGGAAGCAGAGGCACAGAGAGCTGACATAACTTGCTGAAATGAGCCTGTTGTTGCTGGGGTTTGAAACCATATAGTCTAGCTCCTTTCAAGCCTTGTGGTGCAGAAAATAAAAAAAAAACAAAACCAGTCTGGAGTTTTAACTTAAGTAGAAGATCAGGATCTGAATCCTGACTCATGGGCTGTGACATCATGATCAGGTCCGCTAAGCAGCCTGAACTCCAGTGGGCCCATCTGGACAATGGCGGCAGATGCTAATACTCATCCTTAGATGCTTGGTGAAGATTAAATAATGAAAAGATACTGAACTGACAGGGAACAGAATGTCTTCTTAGCAGTCTCTTATCCTGGTTGTCCTACCGTAACAAAACACTGCACTTTGGGCGGCTTGAGCAGAAATCCATTTTCTCACAGTTCTGAAGGCTAGAACTTCAAGATCAAGGCTGGAAGTCTCCCTGCTGGCTTACTGGTCTTCTTGCTGCCTTCCCATGGTGTTGGAGTCAACTCTCTCATTGCTGCATGGAAAGAACCCAACCAAAGATAGCTTGTGGAGGAATGGGTTTATTTGGCTTACGGACTCGAGGGGAGTCTCCATCCTGGCAGGGAAAATGATGGCATGGGCAGAGGGGTGGACATCACCTCCGCCACAGCACTGCAAACAGTGGCAGGAAGGTGTGCCAAACACTGGCAAGGGGAAGCTGGCTTATAACCCCCATAAGCCCGCCCGACAACACAGCTCCAGTGAGGTTCTAATATCCAGACTGCCATCAGCTGGGGATCAATCATTCAGAAGACATGTGTTTGTGGGGGACACCTGGATCAAAACATGACACGTGGGCTTTCTTCAGCATGGAAGAGGGAGAGATTTTTATAAGAACAGTAGTCTTATTAGCTGAGAGTCTCACCCTTGTTTAACCTTCATTCATTAGCTACTTAACAGTCACAAACACCTTCGAAGCAGGCATTCCATGTGGACAATTTCATTGTGGTAGGCAGCAGGGAGAGAGGGCTGGAAGGATGGAAGGATAGGAGGGTATGTGGAGTCAGGCAGACTTTTTAGGCACCACTTCTAGAAGGAAAAGAAGCCATCTGTTTGTTATAAATTATTAGACTATATATATATATATATATATATATATATATATATATATATATATATGGCACTGTATGTCGTTTTCTTTCTCTTATAAAGCACATCTCTGTTTTTCTGTTTTTTTAGGTGAGCCTGAATTTAAATACATTGGGAATATGCACGGCAATGAGGCAGTTGGACGAGAACTGCTCATCTTCTTGGCCCAGTACCTGTGTAACGAATACCAGAAAGGGAATGAGACCATTGTTAACCTGATCCACAATACCCGGATTCATATCATGCCTTCCCTGAACCCCGATGGCTTTGAGAAGGCAGCGTCTCAGGTGAGTGTCAGGCAGAGCGGATCTGACATGCGTCTCTCTTTTTTTGGGTGTGTTTCTACATATGTGCTTTTCTTATACATCAAGATACCCCACAAAGCTTACAGACTATACGGTGGAGGGTGAGTAAACTAGTATACTATAAGAAAAACGTTTAGGGGTGAGTTTATTCCTCTGAGACTGTGAATAAGAAATTTTGTAAATAAGTGAATATTTCAATAACATTTTTGTTGGTATTAGATAAAGTTTATCTAAATTTATATCATTAAAAATAAATAAATAAAAATTTTAAATAAATAAAATTTATTCATCCATGTATATGACTAGGCAAATTTCCTCCTAAAAAATCTTCATGTACTAGAAACCTACCGGCTGTATCTGGATGAGCTGGTGTCTTAGCGCCCTCTACTGAATTCAAGAGAGAATGACTTTTGGCAACACCAATGTTTTGCTGATGAATGATCATAAAGTTAAAAAAATGAAAAGCAAACAGAATTCTAAGTCTGTAGTGAAAATAATTTTATTCATTTTAACTGCTAGGCTGAAAGTTAATGCCTTTTTTACAAGAAGCTAGTAGGCTGTGTACCTCTATTTTTATTGGTTAGTTTTGGGGGAATAATAGTTGATGTCTATAATAGTAATGGGCTACAATGTGAAGTTTTGATACATGTATATGTTCTACAACATTTAATAAGAGTTGTCATATCAATCTCTTCAAATGAATATTATTTATTTTTCATTTTTTCTTACTTAGAAACATGTTTATTTATGAGAGAGGGAGAGAGTGGGAAACTGGGTGCCCTGTTATTTCTTGATGGTGAAAACATTAAAATCCTTTTTTTCTAGGTTTTGCAATACAATTAATATTTTCTGATGAAGAATGTAAGAGGCCTAAACATTATCAATGTATAAATAATTTATGTTAAATTCATTTTAAACTTTTAATATTAAGATTTTTAATATTGAAAGTAGGTTGCTGTGATTTATAGAGGCAATGAATATTTTACAAAAATCTAATTATAGAATTAAGTTTTTAAGTAAGTCATGATGACGAGTGAGTATGTAATAGCTTTTTTTTGAAATCTAGGAAATACCTTATATATTATCATTACTGAACTAAAATATTGTTCTTTGGAATATTTTTAACATGCCCATAATGAATACTTTTAAAGCTGATATCTTCATGAGTATACAAGTAAAATAGTGGATATACAGTGTGGAGAGAATACCATTAAAATAGATAGTCTTAGTAACTTCAGCAGATTTGAAATAGTAGTGACAATGATAATAAATAATTTAATTTAATTTCAATTTTTTTATTCTTTAGCCTGGTGAGCTCAAGGACTGGTTTGTGGGCAGAAGCAATGCCCAGGGAATAGATCTGAACCGGAACTTCCCAGACTTGGATAGGATCGTGTATGTGAATGAGAAAGAAGGTGGTCCAAACAATCATCTCTTAAAAAATCTGAAGAAAATTGTGGATCAAAACACAAAGGTAGAGCACACGTCCAGTGTCCCAAGGTCTGCCCTAGGGAAGTCTGCTCCAGTGTCTATCACAGAGTGACAGAGTGTGTGGGGCAGCTCCTGATGGCTCTTGGGACCAAGGCTGGAGGGCCTGGGGCGAGAGATCTGCCTTATCCCTAGGACTGGGGGATGGGAGCAGGAGGGAAGAAGTGAGACTTCAAATGTCACCATGACCCAGGGAGAAGACGTCCTTTATCAACTGATCTGATCAGCATCTTTTCCAGAACTGTTTTCTCTCTTGCTTTGCGAAACTTCATGGTCTGCACCTCTTCTGTTTCCCTTCAAACCCATGTCTGTTTTTTTCCCCTGCTTTTCTGCCTTGGTGCAGAGACTGGCCTTCCTCAGAGTCTATCTGATAACTTTACCCCCTTCCCTGGGTCTCCATCCTTTCTTTCTGCTTTCTTTCTTTCTTTCTTTCTTTCTTTCTTTCTTTCTTTCTTTCTTTCTTTCTTGCTTGCTTGCTTGCTTGCTTGCTTGCTTGCTTGCTTGCTTGCTTGCTTGCTTGCTTTTTTTCTTTCTTTCTCTCTCTTTCTTTCTGTTTCTTTGTTTCTTCTTTCTATCTGTGTAAAGAAGACAAGAGATTTACTTATATGAAGTATTTTTCCAGTTCCTAAATTACATAATTTATTTTGCAGTTTGATTTTCAAAATGTACAATCAAATAAAAAATGAATCTTATTCTTGTCACATAAGTTTCACACTAAACATAGGAGACAGTGTTTAACTTTATACTAGATCACTACTGATATAGTATAATTTTTTGTTCTTGTTTTTGGTTTTTTTGAGATAGGGTCTCACTCCAGCCCAGGCTGACCTTGAATTCACTATGTAGTCTCAGGGTGGCCTTGAACTCACAGTAATTCTACCTCTGCCTCCTAAGTGATGAGATTAAAGGTGTGCACCACCACACCCAGATAGTATGAGATTTTAATGTACAATTAAGTCAATTGGGTTAAATTGTTTGTCTGAATACTAATTATTTTTTAAACTTTTAAACTCTTTAAAAACTTTTTTGGTCTAAATATTAATTATATTTTGAACCTTCAATATCAGCTGTTATGTGAGACTACCCGGGGCCCTATCTTTATTTCCAGACCTTCAGGAAAAGCATTCTGTTTCCCTCGTTCTCTGAGTAGCTCTAAAAACTTTTTTTTTGGGTGGGACTTATGTCCTCAAACTCAGCTAATCTAGAACCATGCATTTTTCCTTAGAACTACTGTTGTTTCATTCATCCTTATCATCAAAGCTTTTGAGTTTTCCATCTCTGTCGTTGCTCTTCAGTAGTGAGTTTTCACATCCTATGATTTGACCAGGATGTCTGTCTTCTCTTCCTTCCTTCCTCCCCTGGTTTACATTCAGCTCCGTGATCTCCTGCTCTGATGGACGCAGTCACCTTCTACTCTTTATTTCCATTTGCTAATCTATCTACTTATTTATTATGGATGCATATATCTATTTGTTTCTTAGAGACAGATTCTTGGTATGTAGCTCTGACTGGCTTTGAATTTGAGATCCTCCTGCTTCTGCCTTCCAAGTGCTGTAATTACAGGTGTCTACCATCATGCCTGGCCTTTTTAAAGAAGTTTGCTTATTTATTTATTTAAACTCTTCTTATTCTTTTGTTTCATACTGCTCCAAAGCAATCTCCCCCTCACACACAGTTTTGAACTCTTTTGATTAAACAGAACTTCTTCAGCTCTTTGGAACCCAGTGCCCAGAGGACAAAGTGAAAACTCAATATGGCAGACTGGTATGCTGGTTAAGCATGGCAATTTTAGACACAGCCACCTCGGACCACATCTTGGCTCCATCAGAGACTTATTGAACCCTCTGTGCTGAGCTTCAGTGTCTCTGCCTGGAATGTCGTAATGACAGCAGAGTGGTTATGCGTGCTGCATAGGGGAACACACATGAAGTCACTTGAGGCCAGCGTCTGGATCTGTTATTACTGTTTCTGCATAATCCCTGACATGCCCTGTTAGGCACCTCAGGACTACAGGGAAACACACATCTACTGAACATCTGGTGTGCCAGCCTTTTCATTACCTTGGGAACTGAGCTCACATGGAGGGCAGGTGGTGAGCTGCTGGTGGCAGCTCCAGTTCCTGCTGCCTTTCCAGACACTTCTGCTCTGTTGTGTCAATTACCTGTCCCTTTCCTGAGTGAGAACCTGGAGCAAGACTTTCTCTATCTCATTATTGTTCCGGGATTATCCACGTGCTCTTTGACCCATGAAGCTGCTGGCAGATTTCTTAGTTTGCCTTTGATTGTACACACACACACACACACACACACACACACACACACACACACACACACATAACTAAAACTTTAAAAGAAATAAAATGGTACATTGAGGGTGTGTGTGTGTGTGTGTGTGTGTGTGTGTGTGTGTGTGTGTGCCCATCAGGACTTCTTGCTACTGCAAACAAATGCCCATCCAGCTTTACCTGAGTGACTAGGGAATTTAACCTGGGCCCTCAGGCTTTGCAAACAAGCTCCTTTAAGCACTAGGCAATCTCCTCAGCCCCCAAATGTACCCTTTTCTAATAGTACTGTCTCATGGAGGTTGCTGTTCTAGTCTTTCCTTTCATCCTGTGTCATCTCCACGATGAGATCTTCTTGTCTTGGGACGCTTCACATAAGACCTTCCTTATGTTCTTTGAATATATTCCCATGAGAGAGCTCCTTGCCATACGGAGCTATGTATGTGGGATACAGTTATCTGTTTATATAGTTGTTTTCCCTTTGACTTTACATTTCAATCCTTGCTTGCTTGTAATTCATGTCTGACACACCAGTAAGCCGAAGGCCCTGTATGGGTAAATCCAGGTCTGCAAGTAAATCACCATATATATCTGAATGATGTCGCCATGGAAAACCAACAGCCAGAGTTTCAGATCAGCATTTGTCTTGTGGTTGGACACCAGATAGAGGACCCAGAAAACAGGGAGTTTCAGATCATTGGCCTAGAGTTCAATATTAGGATTCTATATTTAGGATTCATTCCAGAAATGTACGCTGAGTTTGCAAGTGAGGTCCAGGCAAGGTTGGGAAGGACTGAGGATTCCAGAAAGCCCTGATATCAAGACACAAACTTTTCTGCTTCCAAATCACAGATATACTTGGAGTTTCTCAGCCTGAAAACCACATTTCAGAAGGCAGAGCTGGAAGGCAGTGGGGCTGGGTAAAAAGAAGGCTGCCCTGTGTGACAAGCTATGAGGAATAAAACAGAAGTGAAAAGCTGTCTGAAAGCTAAATTCTAATATTTGCCCATGAGCTTTCCCCACTGACATACTTGAGGTGTTCTTGTTAAATGTGAGACGTGAGAAAAATATTTCCTTTCATTCATCACAGAAGAATTATGAGAGAGACCCTACTGACAGGATACCCAAAGGGCACATTATTATAAAGGGAAATATGCCATTATTTCCAGCTAGCATGACTGATCTCCTTCTCTCTCTATCTCTCTCTATATCATATATATCATAGAATATTTATGTATCATGCATTATGTATCATGTTTACTTATGTAAATGCTTTATGATATATATGGCTCCATATATAACTACCTTAGTAAATAATTACTAGGAGATGCCTATGTAGGTTTTTTATTTGTTTGATTTTGTTCAAGGAAGGGTATCACTTTAACCCAGGCTGACTTGGGACTCGCTCTACAGCCCCAGGCTGGCCTCCAACTCACAGCAATCCTCCTACCTGAGCCTTTTGAGTGCCTCCAGGCTCTGGCTATGTCGTGTTTTTAAATAAGAGCTTTGCTTTGGAAAACACTCAATGCTACTAATTTTTTCTACATCAAGGTAAATTAAAGGGAAATATACAAAGTTAAAC
>PVHP010028404.1:0-23160 GCA_004024765.1 Zapus hudsonius | reverse complement strand
TGTGTGTGTGTGTGTGTGTGTGTGTGTGTGTGTTTGGGCCTGTGAAAGTGGGCCAGCCTCTTTCACCATTATGGAACTTTCCCTGGATCTGTAACTTCAATAAATCCCTTCCTCCCATAACTGTGCCTGGTTTGGAGGTTCATCCCAGCAGTGTGGGGCTGACTAAGACAGTTACGGTACCAGAGAGTTGGGTGATAATGCTAAGATGAATCTGACCATATAGATTTTGGTCTTCTGGAACTTGTGTGTTAGAGAAATAGACATGAATTTGATACTTGCAATTGAAGACAACTTCCAGAGTGGTAAGCCAAGTTTTATGGACTATTCTGGTGAGAATTTGAAAATGCTAACTGCAGAGAGAATTGCATTTGGAGACTTGGCTTATAAACATTCTAAGGGGAAGGAGAGACTATAGAGAACTTTATTGGAACTCTGTTACTAGAATAAGGGCTGGGTGCATTCTATTGTCCATGCCCAGGTTGAATTTAAGTAATGGATTGATATGCTTGGCTAATGATATGGAACTGAGAATTAAAATTTAAAGTTGTAAAAATTCAAGAAAATTTATCTTATTATTTGGTCTTCAAAAGGAAATTCTGACACATGCTACAACATGGTGAATTTCAGAACGTTACGCTAATTGGGAATCTATAATGCCAAGTTCCAATGTGGCAGAAAGGTGAAGAGCCTAAGCTATGAGGACTGTTAGACATGAGTGTGAGGCTTGGCTACATCACCAAATAGTGAAGTGAACCTAGACTTCTCCTTAAAATTTCAATGCCTCAGTTTCTCTATTTATAAATTAGAATCATTTTTACATGGTTTGTGTGATAGTGAAAGATGGGAATGCTTATTAACCATTTCTCACTATGGTTTTGTGGTTGTTTGATTCAGGTGTATCCCATAAACTTATGTGCTTTGAATGCTTGATCTCCTGCTGATGGCAATTTGGGAATTGGAGACTTTCTGTCAGAGTTGAGTTGTTGGGGGGTGAGCTTAGGGGTGTTATAGCCAGCTTCCCCTTACCAGTGTTCAGCACAATCCCCTGCTGCTGTTGTCCACCTGATCCTGGACAGGAGGTGATGTCCAGCCTCTGCTCGTGCCATCCTTTCCCCTGCCATCATGGAGCTTCCCCTTGAGTCTGTAAGCCAAAATAAATCATTTCCTCCCACAAGTTGCTTTTGGTCAAGTGTTTTGTGCCAGCAACAAGAAGGTAACTAGAGTAGTCTTGTATCACATAAGCAACATAAGTTTAACTTATACTACTAGGAGTAAGAAAATTGCTGTCTGTCAATTTGTTCTCTTTGTTACATGACCTATGGGACCTCTGGAGGCTGAATGATATTTATTAATTTACTCAAGCCCCACCTGAACACCTCGGTATACATCTAGACCTCACCGTGTGGCCATTGGTCACTTCCAGGGCCAAGGCAGGAAAAGTCTATTGAGGACCCCAGGGTGTGTGTGTGTGTGTGTGTGTGTGTGTGTGTGTGTGTGTGTGTGTGTTAAGGAGATGTTCACTCTTGGGTCATGCAGGTACTTGGCCAGCTCTGAGAAAGAGCATGTTATGGTTTAATATGAAATGTCCCTCACAGGCTTATATACTGAACACTTGGTCATCCTATGGGATTTCCAGCTATTTGGGGAGGTTCTAGAAATAGGATATAGAACCTAGCTATAAGAAATAAGTCACTGAGTATGCCTTCTCCTTGTCCTTTTCTTCTTGTCCCTCTCTGCTTCCTGTCCACCATCTATCTACTGGCTTCTTCCACCACACACTCTTATCACTAGAATATTCTTACTGGGCACATGGGCCAAGAAACCATGTACAGAACCATCTGAGATCATGAATTAAAATTAAATCTTTCCTCCTTTAAGGTGTTTGTCAGGTGTGAAATCCCAGCAGCACAAAAGTAACTGACAGAGAGCATCTTCTTAGACTTCCTACCTGGACCCCTCACTACGTCAACCTACTCCCAGAACACCTACTGCATTAGAAAAATTTGGGGATCTTATTTAAAGAATAGTCTTGGTTGAAATCCAGACCAATGGAATCTGAGTATCCACACAGGTAAGCCTGGAATTTTTAGAAGACCCTATTGCTGGTGAGTATTCTGGGCTGGCTTATTATTAAGTTATTATTATTAAGTTATTATTAAGTTATTAAGTTATTAAGGAGTAAATTGCCAGAACACTAATTCAGAGGGTTTCAAAGAGTATTCATGGACTTAACCAGCAGTGGGCTCTGTAAGCTTTACAGCTGGAGAACCAGGCCAAATATACCAACTGGTACAATGGTGGCATGTCTGTCTTAGGGGAAACCAACTACTCTCCAACTGAACTTGACTCCAATTGAACTCCATGGGAAGGAATTAGTGCCTGCTACTTAAAACCCAATCAAAAGCCTGCTACTGTGACCCCTGCAGGCCTCCTTGGTCTCCCTCCACCACACCTATGCCTTCCCCTCACCCCTAATACCTGGACCTCTCTGTTCCCATGAGTTCTGCTTCCTTCAACCCAGAGCGTGCATTCAGAGGACGAATGTAGTCAGCGAGGACGCTCTGAGCAGAGCCCAACTCAGGCAGGTTCCTCCTTTTTATACTTCTAGCATAAAAAATGCTTGGAAGGCAAGGCTGGGATGAGGCTCCCAGGTAGCACTTGCCTTCCATATTCAAGGTCTTGGGTTGAACTGCAAACATATGATGAACAAAGCCAGGGAGTACACTTGAACTATCCCACCTCATCCTCATATCTTAAAATGCCACGCTAAGCACATAGCATTCTTATTCATCGTTTTAAAAATAATTATAATAGCCAAAAATATTTCTATGTGTTCTTATAAATATTTGTGTTTATTTTGTCATAAAATTTGAATATTCTCCAAATTTTCTCTTAAATTGTTTTTTTCTAAAATACAGAAATCATGGACTTGGAGCCGGGCGTGGTGGCGCACGCCTTTAATCCCAGCACTCGGGAGGCAGAGGTAGGAGGATTGCCATGAGTTCAAGGCCACCCTGAGACTACATAGTGAATTCCAGGTCAGCCTGGACTAGAGTGAGACCCTACCTCGAAAAACCAAAAAAAAAAAAGAAAAGAAAAAGAAAAGAAATCATGGACTTGGGAAATAGCAGCTAAAGTGTAAGTTCAAGGTCTCCAGCAACCATGCAAAAAGGCCAGTGTCTGTAATTCCAGTGTGTCTGTGGCGAGACGGGAGGTGGACACGTGAGAATCTCCCAGAATTTGTGGGCCAGCTGGTCAGCAATGAGTAAGAGACCCTACCTCAAGCAAGGTGGAAGGTGAGGTTTGACATCCAGAGTTGTCCTTTGACCTCCCCATCCATGCTGTGGTACACACATACACACACATGCGTGCACACACACACACACACACACACACACACACAGAGGCACACATACACACACAATACTTCTAGGCTGTGACTACGAACATAACACAAGGCTCCTGATTCAAGGCTGATGACTTAAAAGAGCTCAGTTCCATTTCAACACCTCAGTTTTTTTAAGTTTCTTTTTTTGATATTTAAAAATTCACTTATGTTTGTGCATATTCATGTGTGAGTGTGAGTACACACGTGCCACAGCGTGTGTGTGGAAGTCAGAGGACAGCTTTTCAGCTTGGCCCTCACCTGTCCACCTCATCTGAGGCAGGGTTTCTCACTCTGCACTCTTGCTCTGCTGTTCTTTGCTGTGCTCACCAAGAGCTTCCTTCGGGGAATTTCTCCTGTCTCCACCTCCCATCCCACAATGTCCTGTTCTAGGATCAGAGAAACCTACTACGGCTTCTGTCTTCTTGGGATTGAACTTGGGTACTAAAGCTTAAGTAGTGAGAGTTTTATCCACTGAGCCATCTCCCCAGCCCTTCAGCAACCCAGTTTTATAAATTGGAGATTTGTGATGACTACTACAGTTTTGTTCTTTAGTTTTTAAAGAAATTAACTTAAATTATGGTGGTGAGGGGGGAACATCCCTCCATGAATGATCGGTGATTTTTTTTTAATGTCATCATCATTCGGTCCCAAGCAGCAAACACAAAAAGGAAAACCTGAGTGATATGTATGAAGCCCACCCCATCACTCTCGCCAGCCACGGCCCCTAACACTTAAATGGAATCTTTTTTAATATTAGAATAGAAATAAATTGTGTCTCAGAAACGCGAGAATGGTTTGACACTATGTATACAATTTATTTCAAATCATAGAGCCCCTAATTGACATTTAATTGATGCAATAATGTTTTCCATGACAGTAAATAAACAAAATGTATAAACAGAAACATTGTCTTTAGTATTTAATGACTACTTAGCATCCATTTGGGTCAGAGCTACTGAGCCCTAATAAATAAATGCTTAATAATCAATTGAAGTGCATTTCCCTGGTTATTGCTCTATTAAATCAGGATCCAACGTCAGCTGAAGACTAGTCCTTCCAATAGGAAAATAATAGTAATGACGAGGCCCCATGTACCCTGTAAGTGAACCCCTACAATCAAATGTGCCCAGCTTGCCTGTGTGTGCTGAGCCTTATGGTCCTGATCAGAGTCTGACTCCTCCCTGGCTTGGTTTCCATCACAAACCCACCTCCCTGGCTTACCCTATCGAGTAAGTGCCTAACACAGTGCCCAGGCGTAGTCTGCACTTGGGGAAGCTGTCATCCGCCATCATCAAAGCCCTCTGAGCATCTGTTGTCACCTTGCCCTGGGATGGCCTTTTTGTAAGGGAAGCCTCGCTTGTCAATGCTCTCTGCGGAGCCCATGAACTTTCAAACTATGTCTATGAGAGGGCCACTGATGGCCACACTGGTCACTCCTTTCCATGTCACTTTAGCTCTCATGCATCCAAGAGAAGAGATTTGTGTGGGGGTCCATCTGAGCAGTCCACCCAGGGTGGGCAGGACACTCAAGTCAGCCGCCTAGGTACAAAAATGAGGAAGAGTGTGTGTGTGTGTGTGTGTGTGTGTGTGTGTGTGTGTGTGTGTAGTGCGTGGAATCTTTGTGGCGTATTGTGTATGTATGTGTGGCTGTGTATGTGTGGTCTACGCATGGGGTTGTATATGTGGTATATTTGTAAGGTGTTTGGTGTGAGTCTATCTATGTAATGTGTGTGTGGTTGTGTGGGTGTAGTCTCTGTGTAGTGCATGTGGGTGTGAGTGGTGTGTGCTTGTGGATGGCAAAGAGGAAGACGACAGTAACAAGAAAAAGCAAAGACCTTTTGGTGCCGGTGGAATATTTAAGGGACAGAAATGCCCCCAGATTGAGCAGAAACCCATTGGCTATACTGGGCATGGGCTTGATGGTCCCAGGGCGCCATCGTGTGGCCAGTCTGTGTGATGACCAAAGGGACCCTCTCCAATGATGGGCTCCTAAGAACCTGGATCTTTAGTTCTATCTGCGTCTGAGACCTGAGCTACCAAGATTCATCCCCTTAAAGAACGGGAATAGTGGGAAGCAGGAAGAGGGAAAGAAGACAGAGACCGGAGCAAAGCAAGGGGAAGAAACCTGGGAGAACTCCTAAGCAGGTGCTAGCCAGAAAAAGACCAAAAGCTCTTGGAAGAAAGAGTGTCAAGGGAAGGTCAGTCTCAAGCGAGGAGAAAGGCCCAGCTAGCAGGATGGAAGCCAGGGAGACCTCCCCTAGAGAGAAGCACCTTGGTGCTGGGGATCCCAGAGAGAGGGAAGGGACCAGATTGCAGGAAGCCCTGTCAGAGACCCCCTTCCTCCTCCACCCCCTCCTCTCTGTTCCCCCTTTCTCCTCCTTCAGAACTCCAGCTCTAGGACACCCACATGGGAGCAGAGCTCACTAGCACCCCTCCATGCCCTGAACCCCGTGATTGCCTGTGCAAACTCCTCTTGTAAGGAGAGGCAGAGGAAGTATTCGTTCTACCCCAAGGCCATGTGCTTTAGAAAGGCTGCTGTTGCACACTCAGGCCTGGGAATCAGGCTTTGCACCCTCACATCTCCCCTTTACACCTTTAGTTAAAGGCTGCATAAACTTGTGTTTCTGAGCCATCATTCCCACATCTGTCACAGTACTCAGAGCTAAGTTCTTCACACTTCTTCCCAAAACACACTCTGGGAACCCAGAGCACTATCACCCAAGGCTCTCCGAAAAGCAGAATGGTTGCAGGATGTCGTACGGACAGTGAGGGGCAGAGGCCTGGCTCCAGTTGTGTCCTTTTGGGTCGTGGTAGTCATTGACTGCCTCCTCCTTTGGACCAAGAGCTTGCAGATGGCAGTTATGTCATCCCTGCTGTCCTAGCCCTCTCCTGAGCAGTGTGACTGGCAGGAACTCAGTAGATATCTGCTGACTGATGGATCACCAGCATGGACCATGCTCTCTGGGCAAAGGCTGAGTGAGTGAATCCAAGGCCACCACCTGCCCTGACTCTCGCAGCTTCTCCAAACCTCCACATCCATTCCTGTCTTCCCAGCTCCACTGTAGCTGTTCCCTCTGCCCGGCATATTCTTCCCTCCTTACTTAGAGGCTTCAAAGGTCAGGCCAGCTGCCTCAGCTTCTCCAGGACTTTCCAGCCCACTCAGGTCACAGCCAGGCTCCAGGGTTCACCTGGCAGCGTTGTCATCTGTCCGTTCACCTGATTCCCACTAGGTGAACATAGACCAGGGCCATGTCTGTGTCTTGAAGTTGCTTCTAGTGAGAAGGTGTAGTGGGTCTTTGATGAGGTGGAAGGGGACGGAAGGAGAGGGGAGGGGAGGAAAGAGAGGGAGAAAGGGAAGGGGTGGAAAGAAGCAGGGCGGGAGAGGAGCTGGTAGCTGCCCTACTTCTGGTAGTGACTTTAGGGGCCGTTCCCCCCTCCCCAAGCCTACAGGGCTGAATCATGGCCACAGCAGGCATGGCTCCCACCTGCCCTCTTCCTAAGAATCCTTCCCATCGAGTCTCCTGCCCGGAAGCTGACTCCTGATTCCCTCCAAGTCTGCACTTTCTTCCAGTGCTGGGGTACAGCGCAGTCTCAGGAGTTAACACACCTGCCACTCCTGTGCTGATGCGATGTTTTAGAAATGAGACAGGAAAGGAGCCCTGGTGATGCTGGGGGGAGGGGGAGGGCGGTCACCATTCTCCAACTGAGGAAGGGGCGTTCTGGAGGTGCTCAAATTGGAGATGGCCACAGAGGTCTGGTTGTGGGGGGGTCTCCCACTGCCCCTCACTCACCCACATACCTCCTGCAGCTGGTCCTCTGAACACTGAATAAAGTGAGATTCCTCCTCCTATAGGTAAGGGTACTGGCCAAGCACAGGTGGCTGGGGCAGGAGCCCTCACCCCAGTGTCAGCAGAAAGTTAAGGGAACCATGCCTCCCCTCACCTGCAAATAAACTCTCCCAAATCACTGCCTGGAAACATAAACCAAGTTCACAACCCGACAACACTTTGGGAAAATAAAATGCCCCTTTACAAAACATTCTATTGGCCTGCTGTGTCTTTGGCCAATGATTTATATGGGTTTTGTTTCTTCTGAATGGAAGTTAGTATGCTATCTTCCTAGAAGAGTTGGGGGAGAAGTGAATTGTAGTAGCTCAGTGAGAAAGAAAAAGAGCCTGTTGGGAAGTCCCCCAGAAGCACTCCCAAAGCCAAAACCAGCAGGTAAGAGAGTACCGAGTATCCTCACTTACAGAGTGGTCAGCACATACCAAACCCTACTGAGGGAAGACCTCTAACTCCTCAGCCCTCCCAAAGAAGTCAGTGACTTGTCCAAGCTCACACAGCAAGGAAGGGTTGACTCGGGATATAACCTCAGGTTGTGCCCTAATTCTGAAGGCCTCTTGCCTTTTTCTCTTTTGCGTTGTTCATCTGTGGAAATTGCTGAAGGTAAGTCCAGGGGACACCATTCAGAAACAGGTGGAGAAGGAAAAGACCTCTACAGTGAGGTGATCAAGGCAACTGGCCGTGATCTGCTACACCTGCAGGTGGATCTGATCCCTCCAGGGCTGAGCCTGGCAGCCCTGGGATTGATTCTCTGCCACCCTGGCCAGATTGACAGCAAAGGGTGGGTGCCTTGGGAATCCATGAGGACACGCCTCACCATGAGCACCAACACAAGAGAGCCCTCTGGATTGGAATGGGGTGGGGGCTAGAAAGCAGGCATCAGAAGGGTGTCAGTCGGCGGAGCTGTCTTCTTAGACTTCCTTGGGTGTTCCTCCAACAGGTCACACTTCTGTCCAAGACTGTAGCCCCACAAAGAGACATGGAAACCTCGAAGTCTCAGTAAGGCAAGAACCAGTAGCCCCAGCACGGTCACTCCTCCATCCCTGATTTGGGCTAAAGTAATAGCATCTCACTTAACTCCCCCCCATTGCCTTGGTAAGGGTTTCCTATTGATCCTGGGATGGAAACTCATTTCACAAGTCATCTGTGATCTAACTGCAATGACTGTGTGGAACAAGGCGTATACACGATCCAGGGAGCTATCTCCAGGGCCCAGGAGAACTTGTGCAGAGATCTATTAGTGATGTCTGCCAAGGGTAAAGTATAGGAGCTTCAAGTTCATATCCTCAGCTCCTGTCCTTCATCTAACCAGAAGGACACAGGGAGGTCTGCATTGAAGAAATGGAACGTGAAGTCGTCTAAAGGCCAGTCCTGTCCACATGGTGGCTGAAGGGTGCCTTCTACGTGTCCTGTATCTTTGTGTCAGTGGCTAATCCAATCTTCCCTTAATAAATTCCTTTCCTGCTGAAATTAGTCAGAATCCATTTTTTCCCTGCCTGAGGCTGCATGAGAACTCAAACTTGAACACTTCTTTCCCTCACTCCCTCAAGATATCATTAACATGAGGCTGTTGTAGTTAAGAATCTTACCAAAGGTTTATGGGTAGGAAAACAATTATAGGACAAAAAACAACTTCTCGTTTAACACTGGACATGATGGCTCCTAAGAACACATTAGCCATTTCTGGCCCTGGGAACTTCCCATTCTTCACACCCTCTCTGTGGGTGCCTTCTTGCTCTCTTCCCTTTCCTCTCCCTCTCTCTCTCCTTTCCCTCTCTTTTCTGTGTGTAACTCTCAGAATTCCCCATCCAGATGTGCTGGGTGAGCACCTCACCTTCTTAAGCACAAGGAATCAGTCCAGTTGCTCGCCACAGCCAAAGAGTCTCCCAAATGGTTTGTAGAACACAAAATCATAGCTAGACATCTTATTTCTAAATATCCTCTTTTAACAGAAGACAAGGTCATTATTCCCACTGAGCTCAAGGAAAGAGGAGCCCTACTGGCAGCAGTCCTGGAAGCTCCTCGCTCCACAGGAATGGTGCCCTGCATGCCATCATCTTCTGGGCTATTTGCAATCATCTAGATGCCATACCCAGGGATTCTATCGAGTTACTTGAGATGTGAACCTGGCACCTGCTCAAGTGGCTCTTCTGTGACTCTCATGTCATTGTCCTCATCCAAAGGAGCAAGTCTATGGCCTCACCCTGGAGGGCATCCAGGTGAACTACATTTCCCAGTTTACCTTGTAACTGAGTATGGCCAATACTTGAATTCTGGCCAATAGAAAATGAGCTTCGGGAAGACAAATTCGAGAAGCTCTCCACACTTCACTGTTTGCCAGATGTACCATGAACCAACAAGAGAGTAAAGCACCTAGGTCCCTGCATCACAGTGTAGAAAGCTCGTACATACTGTATGAGAACAAGGCTTCCAGGACATACAGATCAGGATTCACTGCTACAGGAACTAGAAAGTATGTTGACATAAGTTTTCCTTTCTGGAATATGCCCTCTGAGAAATAGGCCAGAATCTCACCAGCTCCATGGCAGATAGTTGGCAATTTCTAAGATGAGTTAAGAGCCTTATGCCTGACACACCCTAACACTATGGATTCTTTAGCTCCTAACACTCTTCTCCCATGGTAAGGGCTTCAGAATCCCTGAGGATGAGAAGGACAGGTGACTCTATCCCATGGACAGGGCACGCATACATCATAGCTCCCCACAGTGAGTTAGGTTTCTGCAGAAGCAGGTGGATCAACACTCAAAGGAGACCACACCTGTCCTGGGCACAAGATGGGATGAGTGAACACCTTCCTGGACCATCAAGAGGTCTTCTGTATCCACTCTTCTCCCTTCCCTCCCAAGCGAGGGTCTCCTGCCCACTGAGTAAATGCTAGACTGCCTTCAATATATCCAAGTCTACTTTGCCCACTCTTATGCCCTGGATCCCAGAGGAGAAGTCACAGGAGGCTACCGTGGTTAAAGGACAATGTCCCATGGAGCCATGGAATATTAAAACACCCACAGTTCTTTCCTAAAAATACATCTTTCCTTGCCTCTGTCTATTCAATGCCTTCCTATGTAATTCACATAGATGTTGTGTTACAGCAAAGACAAATGATTAATGGGCAGATATCCATGTACTTCACACATCATAGATTCTTTGTCAATAAAGACCTGAGTGATTCATTTCTGCCCCCTTCATCTTCACAGCTCTCATTACGTCCATCATCTTCTCCTGCAGGCCATTTCTCACATGGTCATAGACTGTCTGATTATTCGGGCCAAGAAAGGTCCCTCAAAACCACGGACCTGGCCTTCTTCTCATTCATTGCCCATCCACGTGCTTCTAGAATCCCTACTTCCTTTACTTGAAATGCCCCAAGCCTGGGAGCCTGCTTTGAGAAACCAAAGCTAGTTCTGTCCCAGATAACTCAGTGTGACCTCCCTCCACACACAGAAGGGAGCATGAGAAGCCCACACCGTGTCTCTTTCTTGGCCTATCTCCATAAGGATGAAGTCCCCAGGCTTCTAGAGGCAGATTCCAATCCAGGCTTTGCCATTTGATTCTCTGAGATCCAAGCATATTGGGTTGTATAGTGCCATCCCCCCCCAAAAAAATGTTCACATCTGAATTGCTGGAAATTGAATATGACCTTCTTTGGAAAAATGTCTTCAAAATGAAATTAATGGTTTTCAGATAAGACCTGCCTGAACTACTTGGAAAAACCCTAAATCCCAAGGTACCCCCAAAAAAGAAGGTGATGTGAAAACTGGAGAGATGGGACCCCAAGCCAAGGAAGCCGAGGGATGTAGGTGCCCTCAGAGCTGCAAGGAGTGAGGAAGGGTTCCTCAGAGCCCCTAAAGGTAAGCAGCAGGAATTCCAGAGCCCTGGCTCCTCTGGAGCTGGGACAGAACACAGTTCTGTCGTTTCAAGTCTTCCATCCATGATAGTTGTGGCAGCCTAAGGAGCAAAAGGAAGGGAATTAGCTCATCAATGAGGTGACCGTGGAAACTCCTGAGTACGGCCCTATTCCCAACAGGAGAGCAAAAGGGTCTTTGCAATGTCACTATCATCATTGCCATGGTCATCATCACTCATAATCTTCATCCTGTTCATGGTTCTCCTTATCATCATCACTGGTTCTGAAAACAGCTTTCCTCTAATACTTAAATTCTCTCCTGGGCATTTGCTGTTTCTCTGTAGAATTCATTACCATTGCTTTTTGCTCATCTCCACAATGCAGAAGATATTCATAGCTTTGTTGCTAACCATCTTCCTTGGGAAGATTTGGCTTGTTTCTGAGGTCATATCATCCCCCAGTGTTTTGCTTTTTGAAGCACAGCCTTTCTTTAGGAAATCCTGAGGTGATCCTTGTCTTCTAACTGTCCTCTCTTAGAAGTGACGGGACCTCTCGGTGGGAGTTCTCTTTCACTTCATTGATCTGTGCAGAGCAGAAGTCTTGTTGCTTAAGCAAATCCCTAGTGTTTGCTGGCACCCCAGTGTCCCCATACTACAGTACGGTATGACATCACTGAAGTGTGTAAGGGTCTTATGGTGGGGCGGGAAGATGCAGACTGACACCTGCCAAGAATGCTCAGAAAAAGGAAACCACTTTTGAATGTGGGCTTCGAGCCAGGCAGGAAGCAAACCAGGGTGGAAGTAATACAGATCCAAGGTCTCCGTGCAGGTCCTGCTTAGGAAGAACCCTGTCTCAGGAAGCCTCAGGCTCCTCCCCAGGACCCTGGGACCTACTGACCTTCCTCCGCTCTCCTCTCACAAAAGGCATTAAGCCAGCACTTCTCCCATACTTCACCACACACACACACACACACACACACACACACACACACACACACACACACGGGACTCAAGGAAACCCTCGGATGGTGATTCCAAACAGCCCCATACGGTGACAGGTAAGTAATCAGAGAGAGAGAGAGAGACAGAGAGACAGAGAGAGAGAGAGAGAGAGAGAGAGAGAGAGAGAGAGAGAGAGAGAGAGAAGCTCAATAGGCAAAATTCATTTGGTGCACCTCAGTGAACAGTGCACTGAATCTAACTATAAGAGGACGAGAGAGGACACGTCACTTGCTGAAATTTCTGACAAGACCCAGGAAGGGCCACCTGGTCACTGCAAGCCTCCCAGTACCACGTCTAATGCCCAGGGGCCCCTTTCCTGCTCTCAAGGGTCCCCTCATCTCCTTCCTCTGGACTTCCCAAATGCCTCCTAAATGTGATCAGTAAAGAGTCCTTTGCCCTCTGTCGGGATCCTCCCCCA
This sequence comes from Zapus hudsonius, assembly GCA_004024765.1. Lineage (NCBI taxonomy): Eukaryota > Metazoa > Chordata > Mammalia > Rodentia > Dipodidae > Zapus > Zapus hudsonius. Next base: position 10,646 of record PVHP010028404.1, on the reverse strand, counting down.
TAGGTCCTTGGGTCCTGCCTCCTGAACCAAAGCCTGCCCTCAGGTGACCTCTAGAGACAGCTGGCTCCACTCCAAGACAGATAGACATGGGAAACAGTTTTCTCATTCCCATAGAGCATACAAGGATGTCTCCAACAAGCCAGGGCTCTGTCGGGGACTATAGCCCACCCCTGTAGCCTGGCCCTGCTTTCCAAGCCTGAGGGCCAGTGCACCTCAGAATGAGAGCCCCAGACAGGCCAGAGGAGATGGGAGCTAAAAAGCCACACTCAGGAATATATCCCACGGAAAGACTCTTGATTTGGGTCCACCTGGGGGAGGAAGGGAGGGAGGAGGCCAGGACCCACCGGTTTCAGCCTTCTTAATTCGAGGTTCCAAAAGGAAGAAATAATAACAATAACCATTCCCGCTGCAGCCACAGCAGTTCCCGCCCGGGAAAGCGTCCGAGAAAGTGCTGACAGGGACGGCTGACAAGCCGTGCGCATTGTAATTCACCCCATAACAGCATCTCCAGGGCTCATGGATTTCTCATTGAAAAATTATGTGATGTCTTTTTGGAAACCCAATACTGAGTTATTGATATCATGAAGGCAGCCGGCGCACCACTTCCAGCTTATTAGCTTTAGACTTTCTGAAGGACTTTTTTTCCCCTCTAATTTTCAACTTGGTTTTCCCTTTTCAGTTTAAATTGGATCACTGTGCTTGAGGGAATGTCTGTGAGTGTGAACCTAGGGAGGAGGGGTCCCTATGATGCCTGGGGTGGGTGCCTTAGAAGTGTGTCAGGATGTGTGTGTGTGTGTTGCTGTGAGGGTGTCAATCTGAGTGTGCAAGCAGCTCTGCTTAATTGTATATGGTGGTGGGGGAGGGGCATAGCCAACCCTTCCTCCTTGGGCACAGGTCTCTGTGAAGACTTGTGAATTGTGTGTGTTGACCGTGTACCTTTGTCTAAGCGGCCGTGTGTTATGATGTCTGTGTGGGCATATAGGTACGTGTGCCAATAAAAGTGTCTGTATTTGTATATATAAGTGTAGGGGGTCTGTGGATGGGCAAGCAGGTGTATTTTTATGCCTAACAAGCCATATGTATGTTGGTATATGGATCCACTTAGTTCCTACAGAGATGCACACCTACACATACACTGTGTGTGCATCAAGTATTATACACACAGGAACACAGGCATGTAAGCATGTGGGTAGGTGTGTCTATGCCTGAGGAGTCATGTGAATGTTGATTCTGAAAGTGATGGATCTCCATGGATCTCTGATTTTACATGTGTGCTCATATGTGTGTACCTAGATGTCTTCCCATTTTCATGATGGTTGGGTCTGTCCATATGTGTTTACAAGAAGCAGAGTGTCCATGCTGTTGAAAAGCTGGGTTCTAGCTAGGAAGCACTGTTAGCCTCTCCCTCCACCCCACCTCCACCCCCTCCCAGCTATGTGACCTTGGGAAGTGTTCCTGATTTCTCTGGGCCTCCAGTTGATCCTCCCTGCAGAATGAGGATAGCTGAAGTCTCGCTGAACAGAGGTGCTGAAGAACCTAGGGCTCATGTGTACAAAGCCTGCAGCATAGTGCCTAGGGGTCCTGTTCACCTGGACCACTGCACGGCTGTCCTCAGCCTGGGAAAGGGAAACGCTGCATTCCAGCTGTGGCTGCTTGAGCTGCCAGCTGTGATTGCATGCCTGGCATCTCCATGCAGGGTCTCTGCAAAACTGTCTTTGTGGATTTGATGGCCTTATTCACTGTGAACCCTAACCCTGCTGGGGTCCAAACTCCAGTCCTCATATTTGGATGACAAGTGCTTTATCCAATGACATGCGTGAAACAGATGCCTGCTCTGCTCAGGCTCTCCGAACTTGAGGCAGCTCTCCCTCCTAGGAAACAGGGTGGTACCTGCTTCCTCACTGGATTGGAATGAGAGTGAAGCGGATGCTTAAACAATGTGGTAGGCCAGGATTTGATTCTCTACCAGTCAAAAGCTACCCAGTGATAGGCTGGGGTACAGCTCGAGAGAAAGTTCTTGCCTAGCATGTACAAGACTCAGGGTTCCATTCCCAGCACTAAACAAAATGACTTTTTAATTATCCAGTGAATATCTATGACATACTGTGGGGCTTGGGACAGGCCATGAACAAGATGCCCTCAGGAAACCTAGGTCCTAGTGAGCGTGGGCGACAACAAACATTCCCCATGAAGCATGACCTACCCTAGGTCAGGTCAGGTCAGGTTCTGCCTGCCTTTCCCTGCTCCTCCTCTAGGCACATAAAAGAAGGAACCTGCCCAGCTGAGACTAGGCAGGAGGAGATCAGGCTGTTTGAAAGAAGATGTTTGGAGCCAGGAGACCTGTGGGGCTCTCATCCAGCAGGTGTGGCCACCTCCTCCAGAGGAGGACACAAGACACATCTTGTCCTAACCTCCCCCCCAGAGCCTAGAAGGGACCCCCATGCATTCAGCTCCAAGCCCACTTCTGTTATACACACACACACACACACACACACACACACACACACACACACACACACACAGGATCTTAGCTTCCTGGGACAGTTAATACCCTGGAATATTCCAGAAACTATGAGACCTATATGGGAAAAAGAAAACTATGCTTTCTATTCAGTTTCTGCCGATAGGCCTGATGGAAACACATACACATACATAGAGACTATTTTTCTGGTTTTGTCTAACAGAGAAAGAAAAAGGCCCCAAGCACCGGGTTCCAAGGCCTTGCCACGGACAAGGTGTTCCGCGCTGTGCCCCAGAAGGTCCCTGTGACTGAGTAAGAATATGTTCTTTCTTTTATTAGATGAATTGCATCATTAAATTACATTATAAAAGCTAAAAATGCACCATTAATTTTCAAAAACAATAGTAAATACATCTCATTTCTAATACATGATTCTGCATTTAATTTTTGCCCGAGGCTTTGCCTTTTTTTTCTCCCAGCCTCAGTGTCTCCCTTTCTGCAGACTATATAAATGGATCTAAATTGCCAAAGAAATTTTTGCCAAATGTCCATAATGTGAAAATAAATGAATTTCTAATTGGCTGTTGCAAAAAGAAAAATTACTTTTTGATCTCAGCTCAGCCAAGCAAAAATCTACCTAGCCTGGGTAATAAGATGCAGGCACACATCGCAGGCGATGAACAGACAAACAAAAGGCCCCAGAAGTGACTCTCCGGATGAAATCTCTTCTGTCCCTTCCCTCTTCCTTTCCTGCCCTCTAGGGCAGCCTGACCTTGAGCAAACACAGGGGAGCAGCCACACAGGGTTAGGCCTCTGCAAGAGTCCAGTTTTCTAACTTCAAAAGGACACTAGACTAGACCTGGCTGGGGACTGGCTTAAGAGACCAGAGGTCAAGGGCTCTCTATTCCTCACCAGTTCCATGACCCTGAGCTTGACCCTTCTCAACCTTGCACTCCTCATCTGATAGATGGTGTTGCAGTCAGCTTTCTAGTTGCTGCGCAGAAATGACCCAAACAAAAGCGGCTTGTAGAGGAATGGGTTTATTTGGTTTACGGACTCGAGGGGAGACTCCATCTTGGCAGGGAAAACGATGGCATGAGCAGAGGGCTGGACATCACCTCTGCCACAGCACTGCAAACAGCGGCAGGAAGGTGTGCCAAACACTGGCAAGGGGAAGCTGGCTTATGACCCCCATAAGCCCGCCCCCAACAACACAGCTTCATCGAGGTTGTAAAACCCAAACTGCCATCAGCTGAGGAGCGATCTATCAGAACACATTCAATTGTTTGTGGGGGACACCTGTATCAAACCATGACAGTCTGCCCCTGGCCCCCACAATCTAATAATCATATATGATGTAAATACAATGCATTCAGCTCAACTCTACCAAAAATAAACCCGTAATGGCACAGAACATTCACAATGCAAAACATGAGGCATAGCAAAAACAGATTGACCAATACAATACAAGATTCAAAACAAACAGGGCACCATCAATCTCTAACTCCAAGTTCAATGGTTCTAACCAATAACACAAGTTTCTTGGAGATTCAATTCCGCCCCTCCAGCTCGGCTACTCACAGTCCGGGAAAATGTCATCCGGTGCTGGCAGCTCGCCTTGGCACCCATCTGTAGTCCTGGAATTCTTTGGGTCTCCATTGCAACCCACAGTTCATCCTTGTGGCTCCATTGGGCTACATGCAGGCAACCTAGCACACCTGCTTCACACGCCGATGGCCATTTTTCAAAAACAAAACTGTGTTGCAAATCCAATGACCCTCTCTCCTTCCATTTGCCATACTCCACAGAACCAGGTGGGCTACCAACTTGTTAATCCAGGGGGGAACAAAGCATTCAGGCCCTTTACTTCAAAGAGTCCGCGTTCTTCCTGTTGTTCCAATGCAGACCAGCTGGCTGAATCTCAATGGTTGTCATCTCTCAAACAATTGCAGGTGAACGGGCAGCAGTTTCGACCCAAAGATCTTTCTTTCTGTGCCATCTCCATCTGCTCACACCAGTCCATCTTTACGTAAAACAACCCTGCACAGGTTTCCAGGACACAGGCAGGCAGAATGGAGCAAGCCTCACACACAAACTGCTTCTGGCACAGTCCTGACCAAGGTCTTTCTCACCCTCATAAGCCAAACCTCACAGTCCATAGTTCTCATTACATTCAGGTCTTTTAACTCTGACCAGAATGGTCCATCACACTGTACTTACAGCACTGCAAGGCACCTCATAGGACGAGGTTTCCAATCTGTCCATATTCCTCCTGCAGATCACTTCCAAAATGCCAAAGTCACAGAATCAGGGTTCTAGCAGCAACAGATGACCCCACTTCTGGTACCAAAACTGTTGCAGTCAGCTTTCTAGTTGCTGCGCAGAAAGAACCCAAACAAAAGCAGCTTGTGGAGGAATGGGTTTATTTGGCTTACAGACTTGAGGGGAGACTCCATTCTGGCAGGGAAAACGATGGCATGAGCAGAGGGCTGGATATCACCTCTGCCACAGCACTGCAAACAGCGGCAGGAAGGTGTGCCAAATACTAGCAAGGGGAAGCTGTCTTATAACCCCATAAGCCCGCCCCCAACAACACAGCTTCATCGAGGTTGTAAAACCCAAACTGCCATCAGCTGAGGATCAATCTATCAGAACACATTCAATTGTTTGTGGGGGACACCTGTATCAAACCATGACATATGGTGTAGTAGTTTGAATATAAAGTGTTTCCCCATAGCCTCATGTATGATTGATGAAGCCTCATACTTAATAATCCCAACTGGTGGAGCCTTTGATAAATAGAGCCTTGCTGGAGGAGGTATGTCACGGGGGGCCAACCTTGAGATTTATTAGTTCAGCCCTACTAGGTGTTCATCAGCTCAGCTCACTCTTCATGCTTCCTTCCAGCTGCTGTGGCAAGATGTGATGCCCAGCCTCTGCTCTGCTATGCTTTCCCACCATGAGGAAACTGTCCCTGGATACTATAAACTGAAATAGACCCTTTCTTCCCATAAGCAGCTCTGGTTGGAGGTTTTGTCCCATCAACAAGAAAGTAGGCCGGGCATGGTGGCTTGGGAGACACAGGTAGGAGGAACATTGGGACTACATGAGTGAAATCCAGGTCAGGAGGAGCTAGAGTGAAAGCCTACCCTGAAAAGGGAAAGAGAGAGAGAGAGAGAGTGAGAGAGAGAGAGAGAGAGAGAGAGAGAGAGAGAGAGACTGCTATAGATGGACATCACTTCTGCCTTCTGTAGGCTCATGAGGAGGTGTTAGGGGCTGACTTGCATGCCTCAAAAATTCATCTGTTGAAGCCCTAACCTCCAGCCATCTCTAAATGTGACTTTATTCACTTCAGAATCTTTATAGAAGTATTCCACTTAAAAGAAGCCATGACCCTAATATACTATGATCCATATCCTTAGACAAGTATCTTTATGAGAGAGGGAATGTGGATACAAACATACAAGGCTAGGGAGACGTCAGGTTCAGGGAGAACACCACTATGCACAGAGAGAGGCTGGAACAGAGCCTGCCCTCTGGTCCTCAGAAGGAACCAGAAAGCTGGTCCTTGACCTTGACCCCCAGAACTGAGAGATAGTGAATTCCTATTGCTCCTGCTGGAGTGATTCTAGCCAACAAATACCCAAAACTAAGGAACATGGCTGCCACATATTGGCAAGAGTAGTCTCCAACTGCTCTGTCATTACCCCAGCCTTGGTCCTGAACTGTCCCACAAGGAGGAGCCAGGTCCAAGAGCTTGGCTTTGTCCTCAGGATCAGATTCTTAGAGGAGGACTGAAGTGGCCCTCTGAGACTTTTTTGGTCCCTCCCTGAGCCTGGCTGTATGTTCCCTTCCCTGGGACAAGTCCTTAGCAGTAGGCAGCCTGATGTCAAACCTTTGCAAGTTCCCTTCAGCCCCCCGGCCCAACCCACCTACTCCACCCCTGGCTCCATCTGCTCAGCCTACCATGATGAAATCCCACAGGCTGGAGGGATTACAAGCCATAGGAAGTTATCTTACAGTTTTGGAGGCTGTGAAGCCCTAGATCAAGGCACCAGCAGATCTGGCGTCTGTCAAGGGCTCAGTTTTCTGAGCGCCTTCCTCCCACTGTGTCCTTTGTGGTGGGAGGGTCCTTTATCAGGGCCCCAAGCAGGTCCCATCACAGGGGCCTAGTGACTTAACCACCTCTCAAAAGCCCAAAGTCTAGAGGTTTCATCTTTTGAGTTTCAACAAGTGAATGTAGGAGACATGATCACTCAGTCCACGACACTGTTCTCCTGGGTCTTCAACTGGGAACATAACTGTTTAGATGGATTTTTGCACATGATTCGTCTTTGTTTTTCTTTTCTTTGTATTTCTTTCATTCTTTCCTTTTTTCCTTTCTTCGCATTTTTAAGCTGTAACCCAGAGCCTACAGGCATCCTTGCCTATGGGGATCTTTAGAACTGAGCACACACATAGTCTTCTTTCATAAGTTCAGCACCTTGAGGGAGACTTGAAGATGTCACCATCCCGGAAGGCTCAGCAGAGGGGCTAGACCCAGCAGAGCACCTCTGCCTGGGCTCCTGTGAGGGAAAACCACTCCAGAAAGCCACCTGGGGAGGGTGTAAGGATTATCCCATCATTAGAAGCCCCCCTCACCCCTCCTCCAGCCTCTGGAAAAGCAGGACCTGGAAAGTGACCAATTCTCCACCAGTTTATAAGTGAAAAGGGAGATTCAGGTGGGATTACCCTATTGCTGAAGATACCAGAGTGTCACCACACAATACCAAGAGACCCTGGTAGATCCAGAGTGAATCTTGCAAAGGTTTAAAACCAACTCCCAGATGGTAGTATGTGTAGCTCTGGAAGGCATTAAGTGAGCAGCCAGGGGAAATTGGCCAAAGATATTTGAAGAAAGCAGAGACCACTGATTTACAATACAGACTGATGTTATGAGAATGCTGCACACACTGTTATATGGAAGAGACCAGCAAGTCAAGAAGTGCTCATCTGTGCAATAGTGGCACTAAACCTAGAAGGGTAATCAAGAGCTGGTTGACTAAGAGATCCACTCAGTGACAAGGAACCCTTAGCTGGAACTGGGATCCATGGCAAAATCTTATGGGGACCAAGAACTGGGCCTCCAAGGAGAAATTCCCACTAAAGAGAGCTACAGATAGGCTACATCCATTAGAATCTTAGCAATGTTGTCTCATTTAACCTATACTGATTTCACTTTCTGATGGAGATTCTGTTTGTATTTTTCATAAGGCAGAGAGAGCCGTGGACAACGCAATTCCACCAACAAGACATGGGATGATGGCTGACATCCTGGCTGGAGATGAACAGGGCCCAAATGAAACCTCTGAGAAAATGGTGAGATAAACAAGAGACCTATCACCACAGCAATTCAGATAACCCATGAAAAGTCAGTGGAGACAGACACCAAAGATACCCAACACAATCCAAAGCAGAAGTCCAGAGACACTTAAGATCTCAACAATAAAGCAGATGTAAAACTCATGCACCATGACTCAAGGAACTGAGCAGAAGAGGGGCGGAAAGATTGTAAGAGCCGTAGTGGGGGAGAATATCCAGAGACATTGCCCCCCTCCACAACAGAACACTGAGTGGGATGGAGGGGGGACTGGCTACCTCTTGTGCTATTTATAACCCCTACCCTAAGGACAGATCCAGTATGTCCCCCAAGGAGGGTCCCCAGTGGGTGGGGGACAAAGAAGAGGGAAATGGGGGTGCCATCACAAGATTTGCTCATACAATGTATCTAATTGTTGACAATAAAGATATAAAAAAATACTAACTGAATACTTCTTTCACATCTGAGCTTCTGCTATGAGCATGAAAACATCACACACATGTATGAACACGCTCATTCCTTACCATTCTCCAAACAAAATTAATCTTCCCCTCTTAGTTTGTACAAGCTATTCTTTCTGCCTAGAAGAATGTCCTTTCTACTTGCTTTCACTTAAAGGACTCTTATTCACCCACCACGTCATATCTCATGTCTTCTTATCCATGACTTCCTCTCTAGCTGCTCCAGGTTAGACCTACTGCTCTCCAGACATTGCAAGAATATTCTGGAAGCAAAGGTTGAGTTCTGTGTAGGTCACGCTGTCCTTTCAGTAAGTTTTAAGGAGCAGAGTCACTCCCCACTCCATGCTTTCATCCTGCCTTCCTCCTCCTCTATAAAGTCCCATGTACACTTAACAGGAAACAATGAAAGCATGCAGGCTGGACATTGTCATCTCCTTTATGACACAGACCAGGAACCCAAGGATGACAGAGGTGAAAGGACCTGGCCAGGGACATACTATTCAGAAGAAGTGAGCGAGATTTAAACCTAGACAGCCTGGCCCAGAGCCCAAGTTTCTGATCATCACATGTGCACTGCCTCTCAGGTCATGAGAGGCGCCTTTGTTAAGACAGGTCATTCGAACTGCTTTGCTATGGGGTTCAGGGAGGAGCCCTGGGCACCTCAGCTACCCAGGCCCTGAAGCCTGGGGCTGGAGGGGGGGATGAGAGCTGGGGACCAAGAACAAAGGGTGACTCATAGGACTTCTAGCCAAAAATCCAAAAGTCCACATCGGAAACCCCTGTTGAGGCTCAGATCTCAAGCCTTGCATTGCTTCTCTTGGTAACAGTCATGAGTCAGTGCCTGGAGTGTTGGGGTCAAGTTCCCAGGGAGGGAACCTCTGAGCAAGACTGAGCAGGAACCCCAGGCTTCATGCTGGGGCTTGTGAGCAATCAAAGTCTACAAGCAGAAGACAGGTTGTCCTGGCCCAATGGTTGGCGGGGACACCAGATGTGGTGGGCGGGATCATTCCCTGAACATTCACAGACCTTCTCTGCCTAGGATGAGCTGGTGCGGGTGGGGGTGTCCAAAAAGCTGAACTCCTCCAGAATGGAGGATTATACCCCCTCCATCCCCTGCAGCCTGAAGAAAGAGCTAGTAAGCTTAGCCCTTGACCTACCAGTTAGGAGGACATAACTTCCTCCAGAGAGTAAAGAGGAGGAAGGGGAGGAAGAGGGGAAGATGGAGGAGAGGAGAGGAGAGGAAGGAGGGAAAGGAGTTGAGAACTATGGAAAAGAGGGGGAGGGCAGAAAGAAGCAAGGGGGAATGGGAGGAAAGGAAGGAGAAGAGAAGGGAAAGAGAATAAAGGGAAGGAGAGAGGAAGACAGAGAAAAGGAGGAGAGAAAAAAGAAGGTGAAAAAGGAGAAGTGGCTCCAGCCAGGTGGCTCTGAGTCCCCAGCCCCATCCTGAGGTGTTCACACCAGTCTTCAGAGCCCTCCTGTCACTTGTCACCAGTGAAGTCTGTTCAATGAGCCACACCTGAGATCCATGAACATCCCCTTGACCCCTGACTTTTACCCAGCACCCCTCTACTAGGGCCTGGCAGTGGAAGAAGGGAATTCTGTAACAGCAAAGCTTCCAGCCAGACCCCAACATCCCCTAAAGCCCTGGACCCTTCTCAGCAGTTCTGGCTGACCTGCCTCTCCAGAGCGACTCTGAGCTGGAAGCCCTGTGAAAAAGCCACCTCTTCCCCATGGCCTGCATATTCATGCCTCTGAAACAGGTGTGCAATCGGCTTCATTTATTAGTATCTCTTTGAGCCCATAATGGCAGGTGCTAAGAATAAATCCCAGTCACCCAGGGAAAGGATTTACAGTCCCAAATTTACACGGGCCGCTTAATCACAGTGCCTTTGCTGCAGACAGACTTTCTGGAGAACAATTTGCCCCGTGATTTGTCAGTGGGAAAATGGCCTCATATAAACAGTTGGAGGAAATAAATGCTAATCCCAAGCTCCGTCTTTCATCCTCCTAATTGCCCACGGAATTTAAAGGAGACAAACTTATTTACTCACCGCAGGAAGTGAGCTGTAATAAACCATGGCCACAGTGGGCTGAAATGGGCCCCTGACAAGGAGGGGGAGGGAGATGGGATTTACAGGGAGGATGGGGAGGTGAGGCCACTGGTCCTCTCCTGCCCAGCTGAGACTCTCCTACATTTCAAAGTGGTGGCTCTTGGGGGCAAAGGAATTCAAAGTGGTGGGGGGGAGGGATCCAAAGAGCTGAACTCCACAGTTCAAAGTGGGTGGAAGAAAGGACAAATCTATCCCTTCACCCACGCATCCTAGGCCTCTCTGAGTCCCACAGTAATGGCAAGAAGAATCCAGGG
>PVHP010028403.1:0-23144 GCA_004024765.1 Zapus hudsonius | reverse complement strand
CCTGGAGTTCCTCTTGTTTGCTAGTTTGGAGTGTGCTTGCTTGAGGTGCTGGTGGTGGACTTTTGTCTCTCTCTCTCTCTCTCTCTCTCTCTCTGCTTGCTTCTGAAAAAAAGGAAGCCAGCCTTTTCCCTTAACTTCCCCTGGATCTGATAGTTTCAATAAATACCTTCCTCCCCAAAATTGTGCCTGGTTTGGAGATTCATCCCAGCGGCGTGTGACTTACTATGACAGTGTGTGTGTGTGTGTGTGTGTGTGTGTGTGTGTGTGTGTGTGTGATGTGCCCCTTGCCCACCAGTGCAGAGGTCTAAGGAGGCATCAGGTGCCTTTCTCTACGTCTCTTTTGCTCTTTTCCTTGAAATGAAGTCTCTCACTGAACATGGATCTCCTCGTTTCTCAATCAGACCAGCTGAGCAGCAAGCCTCAGTGATCCTTATGTCTCTGCCCCTCCCCCAGCACTGGGATTACATGCATGCACAATCATGCCAGCTATTTATTTTTATTTATTTTTATTTATTTTTATTTATTTTTTTTGGTTTTTCGAGGCAGGGTCTCGCTCTAGTCCAGGCTGACCTGGAATTCACTCTGTAGTCTCAGGGTGGCCTCGAACTCACAGCAATCCTCCTACCTCTGCCTCCCAAGTGCTGGGATTAAAGGCGTGCACCACCACGCCCGGCTAAATATTCTTTTTTTTTTTTTTTTGGTCATGCCAGCTTTTTAAAGAAAACCTTTTTATTGACAGCTTCCATAATTATAGGCCATAACCATTACATTCCCTCCCCACCCTCCCTCATATTTCTCCCCCCTCTCAATTAGTCTCTGATTTGTTTCAGTGTCATCATCTTTTCCTCCCATTATGTGGAGGTATTATTAGGCACTATGAAATCATGAATATCAAGGCCATTTTGTGTCTAGAAGTTTGTATTGTAAGCAGTCCTCCCTTCCTTTGGCTCTTACAATCTTTCCACCACCTCTACCACAACATACCCTGAGCCTCGGGAAGTGACAGAGATGTCCCAGTGCTGAACACTCCACTGTCACTTCTCAGCACTATGGTGTCATTTGTGTCATCCCAGTGGTCACCACCATCTGAAAAAGAGAAGCTTCTCTAGACAAGAGTGAGAGTAGCATTATTCTTTGGGTATGCTTATTTTTTTTAAAAAAAAAAGTGCTTGTAAGGCAGTTTGGTGGATACAATATATGCATTTAGCCAGACAACAGCAGGGCTCATGACCTCCCCCACCATAGACTTTTTTTTTTTTGGTTTTTCGAGGTAGGGTCTCACTCTAGCCCAGGCTGACTTGGAATTCACAATGTAGTCTCAGGGTGGCCTTGAACTCATGGCGATCCTCCTACCTCTGCCTCCCAGTGCTGGGATTAAAGGCGTGCGCCACCACGCCCGGCCACCATAGACTTTTGACTAGTCTTCAATACCAGGCATGCATGTATTCCCTCCTGTGGATTGGGCCTCCAGTCCAACTATAGAGCAGTTGGTTTCCCCCGCAATAGACGTGCCACTACTGCCCCAGTTGGCACATTTGGCCTGGCTGGTTCATCTGAAAGTTTGCAAGGTCCACTGCTGTTCACCACCGTTGACGACTTCTCTCCCATAGGGCTGCAGGCAGTCACAGCTTTTCCCAGCTTTCTGTCAGCTGGTTAACAGGAAGGAGGTTTCCAGCCCAGCTCCAGCTTGATTTCTCAGTGACCTGCAGCCCAAGCATGTGTGGTCTTCAGCCGTAGGGTCTTACCATCCCATTCTGATGGGCAACCAAGAGTCTTGGCAATGACTTGTAATGTGTTGGGGGGCTCAGGCACTTCCCTGGCTAACAACTCACTGGAAGGTATCCCATCCCTGGCACCAAAGCTTTTCTACTAACAATCTATGGTTACTGGGTATGTCATTTTATGAGGAAAAACATGTGGTGTTTGGCTCAGGCCACCTTATTACATGGTGCTGGGGATCAAACTCAGATCCTGAAGCTTGCATAACAAGTGCTCTTCCCCAGAGAGCCATCTCCCCAGCCAGCAGTGACCTTTATTGTGAAGTCTTTATTTGCTTAGCTCGGACACCTGGGTCCTCTGTAGATTCTGTTTCTGGTGACACTATGATCAACTACCTCTTTCTTTGCATGTCTAGCAATGTGTGGTTACATCTGGAAATTATGAATGGTGTGTTACAAAGGTTTGGATTAGCTTAGCTCGTCATAAAAAGTGTTGAGTTTATTTATTTATTTTTTATGTTTTCAAGGTAGAGTTTTGCTCTAGCCCAAGCTGACCTAGCATTTACTATGTAGTTATTGTTGACTCCCTCTTGCCAGAACTTGGCTCACTCTCCTGCTGCTGTTTTCTACCTGCTGGGCAGAAGTGATGTCCACCCTCTGCTCATGCTATGCTTTCCCCGGCCATCATGAAGCTTCCCCTGGAGACCGTAAGCCAAAACAAAATTGTTCCTGTTTTTGGTTGGGTGCTTTGTGTCAGCAACAAGAAGGTAATGACAGCAGAAAATTGGAGCTAGGAACCTGACTGTGTGGCTTTTGGCTTATGGAACTGATTTGCAGGAGGAGTTTGGAACCTTGGACCTAAGAGATGCCTTGTAGTGCTGTAAGTAGAGTTTGATGGACCATTCTGGTCAGAGTTGAGAGACCTAAATGTACACAGAACTGTGAACCGTGTAGGCTTGGCTTATGAGTGGAAGAAGACTATGGGACTGGGCAAGAGGCAGCTTGTGTGAGAAGCTGTGATGTTCCCGTGTCTTGATAACTTGAGTAGGATTGAATTTAAAAGAAATGGGCTGGTGTGAGCAGACGGAAACGGCACAGAAAGAAATGGAAGTTTTGGGCAGGAGACAGCAGCTGGCTTCAACTGCAATTGTTTGAGAGATTACCACCAATGAGATTGGGCCAGCTGTTCTGCATTGGGACAGAAGAAAGAATGCAGACTCTTTTGAAAGTAGGGAGCCTGATTTTAGAGTTGGCTTTATTCCCCCTGAATTAACAATTTTGTGGCATTTGGGGGGGGTACCATAACTTGACTCCCTGAAAGACTTGGTCAGTTTCTATTGGCTTCCAGACACTTTGACATCTATTACCACCCCAAATTCTTCCTGGCTATGAGCATCCTGCTTTATCGCCTGGCTTCTTCATGTTATCAGTCACTCTTTTCCACTGGAGGACACCTTTGTTTGACTTAAAAAGTGTGTCTGAGAAACCTTAAAGGTTTTTGAGTAATGCTTTTGAAACAGTCTTACTTCTTCAATTTAGTCCCAAAGCAACTCACTTTTCCAACACTGTGAAGAATCTCCACCTCCCTTGCCTTAAGGCATTTAAAAAATATTTTATTTATTTATTTTCTAGGAGAGAGAGAGAAAGAGAGAGAGAATGAGAGAGAGAACGCACCAGGGCGACCACCTTGTGGGTCTGGCTTATGTGGGTCCTGGGAATTGAACCCAGGACCTTAGGCACTGGAGGCCTTATCCGCTGAGCCATCTCTCCAGCCCTCCTTAAGGCATTTTAAGCATTTCAGCTGGTGGTAAGGAGGAGGGCTCTGTTCCATGCAGCCATTTGTGAAGGTCCTTTCCACCTTATGACTCCATCCACCCCACCCAGGGCATTACCATGATTGCTCCCTTGGCTGAGGCTGACCCTCAACCTGTCTGTGGTCCAGCCTGTGTGAAAGGAGAAGGGAGAACTGGAGAGACTCACCCACTAGACTTGACTGGATTTGGGACCACCTAGGAGACACACCTCTGGGTATGTCTGTGAGGGCCTTTCCAGAGAGGCTTCACTGAGGAGGGAAGACCTAACCTGAGTGTGAGCAGCACCATTCGATGGACTCGGGGTCCAGGCTGCATAGAGAGGGAGAAAGAAGAAAGCCAGCTGAGTACCAGCAATCATCTCTCTCTGCCTCCTGACTGCTGATGCTCTGTGACCAGCCAGCCCACATTCCCCCACCATGCTTTCTGAGCTCCTCAGTGCAAGCACACTTCCTTAAGTTGCTTTAAAAAGTATTTGTATCTTTGCAAGGAGAGAGATAGAGAGAGAGAGATAGAGAGAGAGAGAAAATGGGTGTGCCAGGGCCTCCAGCCACTACAACTCCAGATGCATGCACCACTTTGTGCATCTGGCTTTATGTGGATACTGGGGGAACTGAACCCAGGTTGTTAGGCTTTGTAGCCAAGCACCTTAACCCCTGAGCCATCTCTCCAGACCTTAAGTTGTTTTTGTCAACCATTTTATCATAGTAATGAGAAAAGTCACAAATTCACTCACCTCTACCCCAAAGCTGCCAGGCATCTCCTTCACTGACAAAAGCACATGGCCACCCTCATTAGAAGGAGGTCTGTCCTTCCAGACAGACACAGGCTTGGCTGAGCTGTTTTTACTGTAGAAGAAAGGAGCAGGTTTCCATGGAGAGCTTAGGTGATGTGATGCCTCGGCCCTCGCCTGCATGGCAGCTGATGCCGTTCTAGCCAATCAAACCCGAGGAATTTCCACAAGACTCTCAATGGGAAAGTTGCACAGAAAGGGTTATAGCACATGGCGGTTTCTCTCTCTTTGCCTGGAAGTTGTCATATCAGGATGTGACGTCCCGAATTGCACATCCTTCATGGGATCATGAAGAAGGCATGCTGTGGATAAGGTAGAAGCTCCAAGGCTGACAGTGTAGACACCAGAACTCAGGCCCTTGGCGTTACTGCTGCATCTAAGCTGACTGTCCCTGGAGCCACCCTCCTGCTGGACATCCTGTGTGTGAGTAGGAGGTTTCCTGATGGTTTAAACTGAAGGAATGGGTGGAGGCTGGGTTGTTACCCGCAGTTGCAAGGTCTCAACTTTGGCCTGTGGTTGAGCTGGAGAGTATGTGGACAGCTCTGTGTGGCTCCTTTGGGTCTATTTGACTGCAAAAACATATCCACCACTGTGAACAGGCATCCATTTCACAAGAAGCAAAGGAAAGCTCAGATGTAGTGTGTTGGGGGCCAGCCCAAGGACAGGTTAGTACTGGGGCTCAGCCCTCGACCCTCATTCCCATGCTCTTGCTGACAACACCAGAGAGGCCCCTGCTGAGAGGATGGAGGAAAGGTTTCCTCTAGGATCCCAGCAATTGCAATAAATATTTGTGAGTCAAGTGATACCCAGGAAGTTTTCAGTCTGCTGGGAGAAAGGGAACAGAACGAAAGCACTGATAAACCTTGAGGTCCACATGAGGACCAGCAAAGAGGGAAGGGAGGGTGTCACGTGGTGATGAATAACGAGGAAGAGGACCAGGAAGGCACCTAGCAGAGGAGCCATGGAAGCCGAGAGCCAAAGGACAAGTAGGTAAAGCTGAGTGAAGCTGGCCATGCACGGCTCAAGGAAGAACATGTATGAAGGGGGACGGGTGTGTGCGAGCGAGGGGGCCAGGCGCGAGCTGGGGCACGCAGCTCTAGAGGTACAGAGCCATGATGTCGTGAGCACACGGGCTCTGGAGCTGTGTGTCCTTAAGGAAAGCATTGACCATGCTGTGCTTTATTTATTTTTTTCTTTATCAAGTCTCACCTCCCCAGAAGCTGTAAGGAAGGAATGAGATGAGCCCTGTTAAAATGCCTGTATGTAGTAAGTTCTCAGTAGATGTCAGCTACTCTTATTCTGGGCCCATTTTCAGGAGCCTGGTTTTCTATGAATTAGGACCCTCTTGTTGGTGAGGGATAGCAACTAATTTTACATTCGCTTAAGCAATAATCCTCTTTGGTTCCTATGACTAAAGAGGTTTAGATGTGCCGTCAGGTTCAGCTGGATCCAGGCACACAGCTTTGGGAACTGGACTCAGTCTCTTTTTCTTCACTCTTATCATCTGAGGGGATGACATTCTCAGGCCCCCTGTTCCTACCTAGGGGCTGGGTGGGTATTGTAGTTGCTTTCTCATGACTGAGGTTCTCTCATGAGAACCTCCATGATGGCAGGGGAAAGCATGGCATGGGCAGAGGCTGGACATCATTTCTGCCACAGCAGGTGGACAATAGCAGCAGGACAATGAGCTGAACTCTAGCACCCCAATGCCGGCCTCCAACAACATACCTCCTCCAGCAAGGCTCCACCTCCCAAATTGCTATTTTCTGGGAACCAAGCATTCAGAATACACAGTGGCCTGGGCTCCATGGGTCTCCACTTGTCTCCTAGAGGCTGCCATTGTCCTGTTCCATTTGGAGCTCAGCCTGAGGGAACACTGGTGCTGCTTCAACAGTTTCAGTCAAATTCCCCTAATCTCTGTAGTGCAGCTTCAGGGGCAGAAGGCCCTGAAGGGGTTGGGGTGCAGGTACCAAGTCTAGGGGGGAAATGTTGAGCCTGTGTTTGGTCAGAACCACTGGAGGGTTTCAACAGGGGACAAGCAATGCCTGTCCTGACATAGTGGCTGAATGGAGCTGGCCAGTAGTGGAGAGGGGAGGCACTGGGGATAGAGGCCAGGAGTCCAGGAAGGAGGGGCGGTGGTGTGCCTCTGCTGCTGCTGGTGGAGAGGTGAAGAGGGGCCACAGTGTGAGAGCATATGAAAGCCAGGGTTTGGGCCTGAGCAGCTGAGTTGGGACAGTGGAGGCTTGGGGAAGGTGGGGAGGTCAGCTTTAGGTGTGCCGGGTTTGAGGCACCAAGAGACAGTCTCCTTTGGGGCCTGAGATTCCACTCTTGTGCATTCTCATACAGTTCCAATGAAATAAGAGAAGGATAAATAAATCGAACAGTGCCTGCTTTGCCCAGTAGAATGCACTAGAACTAAGGAAGGCCTGTCGCTTTGCCCACAGAGTGGCCCAGCTTGCTAAGCGGTTTCCAGGTAATGGGTCTGCAGACATCTGCTCAACATTCCTTCCCCTAGACCTTGTACCCCGGCCCCTCATGTAGGGCCTTCTGCCCCTGAAGCTACAGGACACAGGACAGAAATTGTGGGGACTTGACTGTAACTGAGGCCTTGCCTGTTGCAAGCTTGGCCAGTTCACCAACATGAAAAATGTCAGTGAAGCTCCCAAAAGACAGGCAGAGGCGATGCGGTAAGAGAAAGAAGAGGAGCACAGGATGACAGGGATGATGGAGAGCTAGCAGAAGTACAGCTTGGGAGGCCAAGCTGCCCAGTGGCAGAGGCTATGGGATTTCCCAGAAGCCCACAAGCAGGGCTGATGTAATCTAGGTGGGCTTTGTGGAGGCGGCCTCAACATTCCAGGTCAAAAGAGCACCTTGAGCGACCCCAAGCCCCCAAGCAGCTTTGTTGACTAGGCTTAAGGGCACTGGAGGCAACTCAGACACCCAGAAGCTTCCAAGTGAGGTCCCCAATACCTTCCCAATCTAGGGTGCTTCCTGCACACCCCTTCACCCCGCCCTACACACCCAGCCCTGTAGAAATTTCTTTGCATTTCCTACCCGCGATGGTCCCCCCCTTTCCCCCCCAAGGCCAAGAGTGATGCCACCTCCAGCAGGATGCCAGGAGGGAGCACTAGGTAGGGGCGAATGAGGGCGTGGTCTCAGGGGAGGGCGTGGCCTGGCACTTCCTGCCTTGGGGAGGAGGCTTGGCTCGTCCTGGGAAGGGGGTGGTGACAGGATCAGATGCCCAGCCTCAGCGGACCTGGGTTGGCCCGAAGCTCACAGATCCTCAGCTCGGAGAGAGCGGGGGAGTCAGCTTCCATCCATTAGGCCCGCAGCCCAGGCGGCTCATAGCACGCGGACACGGCGCTCTCAGCCTCGGATCCACTTAGGCGTCGTTAATATTTTACACTGCACAGCTAGGAGATCGATGACTCGTTTCTAGCTCAGTGTTTATTAGCAGTCATTGAAACTTCCACTGGCAACTGGGAAGATGCGCAGTAACACAGGGGAAACTGAGGCAGAGCAGCACCAGCCTATGCTAGCCTCATGCCTCTTTTGCATATCCCGTTCATTACCTCACCTGGCAAGGCGGTCACCATGCAATCTGGTGCTGGGGGTACGTGATGTGGACCCCCAGAGCCCATGCACCGGCTTGTCTCTAACCCTTCACAAGCCACTGGAGAGGTTGATTATCGCCCCCAATGTATGGATGAGGACATCGAGGCTCACAGAGGTTAGGGTTCCCTCGCTGGCTTTGACTCAGGATCTGGTAACTAGCTGAGACCAGGCTAGACTTCACTCGGTGCTTATGTGTGTAAATTTAGATTTCTTTGATGTTCTCGACTAAACATTTTAGCTGTCTGAACTCTGTTTAGCCCTCTGGCCTTCTCCAACGGAGACTGCGTCCAGATTAACTGCAAATAAAAGCTGTGCACGCAGAGCTCTTCACAAATCTCACCCAAATGCAGACTTTGAACTAGGCAGGCGAAACCGTGAGGCCGGTCTGGAGACTGCGGGCCCCTCTCCGCTCCTGAGTCTAGCAGGCCTGGGTCTCCCTTTCCCTAGCTGCAAAGTGGGGGAAGAGGAGCCCTTTAAATACACCCAAAGCCTTAGGCCCAGGGACAGGGGAAGGGGCGCATCAACCCCACCCAGCGCCTGGGACTAGGTGCACGCTTGATGCGCTTGGACTGAATGGGCGAGTGGGTGGTGGACTCGGTAAAGGAAGCTGCGATTGTTCAACCGACTTGGGAACCGGGCTCACAGTTCTAGGCGCGGAGCGCTGGAAGAGCCGGTCCAGGTCTGGCGGGGACACCTGTGGTGCCCAGCGCCCGCGGGAGGGCAGCCGAGAGGCACAGCCCATGGGTTTTTGACACCTCGAGGATGCCCGGCTCCGCCCTGCCACTCCCCAGTCCTCTCCGCCTTTCTCCGGCCTTCCTTTCCCTGGCTTCCCTAGCTCTAGCCCGCGCGCGCCCACGGAAAGAAAGCCCTGGCACTGCGCGCACGCTGCACCCTGCGGCGCTTGGCTTCCCGAAGAGCCGGACAGACCGAGCTGCAGGACTGCGAGTCTGTGACTCCACCAAGGTCACGCGGCAAAGTCAACACCCAAACTCAGCTCTGTAGACTGTGGCCTGGCCCTAGATTCCTACGCACGCGCGCTGGTTTACAGCCGGAGAATCCAGATACCCACTTCTCCATTTCAAAGGGGTCCAAGATCAAGGCCAAGTTTAATCTCAGGCCAGGGGCGCGGGGGGCGGGGTGTTGCGGGGAATATTCCGGGAAGACGAGGATTCCGGGATGCCCCAGAGCCAACTTTGCGCGGGGCGGGGCGCACGGGGCGGGGCGACCGTGTCGGGGTTCCGCGCCCTCCCCGGGACTTTTAGCCCGGGGCGTCTCCATCGCTCCCCTCCTCGGGCACCCGCTCCCTCCGCGGCCGCTTGGCCCCTACCCTAAGCAGGCCGGTGGGTGAGACCGCAGACCGCACGGCCTCTCGGGGTGGCGGTGGCCACCGGCCAGGCGCGGTCCCCGGCTGGACGGGGCGGGGCTGCCTCCCTCCGCCCCTTCTCGAGGGGACGCCTCCCCGAGTGGTCGCCGCGCCTAGGCCAATGAGCGCGCGGGGGACGCGATGGAGCCCGGGGCGGCCGGGAGGGCCCAGACCTCCGCCGCCGCCGTGGCCCCGCGCCCTCGGGGCAGGATAGGCCAGGAGGCGACAGAGGCGCGGTGCCCGCGCGGGGCATGGAGGCGCCGCTGGCCCGCACCGCTCCTCCCTCCGCGCCTCGAAGTTTGCCGGCTGATTCGGAAAGTTAAGCGGGGGCTCTGCAAGCCGCGCCGCTCCCCGCCGCCGTCGCTCCGCGGGGTCCCGGCCCCGCCATCGCCCGTAGCCCCGCCTGCCCGGGGCATGTGAGCCGCCACCGCTGCCGCCCCGAGAGGCCCGGCAGGCGGCTCCGGCCCCGGCGCCTCCGGTGGCAGCGTGCGGGCTAGGGGCGCGCCCTGGCCCCGGGCAGCCCGGCTCGCCATGGGCATCCAGGGCATGGAGCTGTGCGCCATGGCGGTGGTGGTCCTGCTGTTCATCGCCGTACTCAAGCAGTTCGGCATCCTGGAGCCCATGTCCATGGAAGGTAACGCGTCAGCCGCCCGCCCCTCGGGGCCCTTCGCGGGAGGGAGCGGCCCTTGGCACTCAGTGACCAGGGCCTCCCCGCAACCGCGGAGGGCTGGGTCTGGGACTAACCCTGCTGAGAGGGCTCCGAGGGGCTCCAGAGGGGATGGGACTGCGGTGCTTGGCGCGAACGAGAAGTCGGAGGGCATCTTCAGCGGGTATCCTTAACTGTCCTAGGCCTGCGGGTCCCGGCTGCCCCCGGCTTGTGCCTTGGCAGGTGGAGCAGGGTGAAGGTGCCAGGAAAGATCCCCGGCTCAAGGTGCCAGTAAGCACCTAGTGATCTGACACCTCTTCTGGTGGTGGGACTGCTCCTTTCGCCCTCCATCCACTGTCCAGTCCCCCATCCATTGGCCCAGTAACCAAATCTGCAGGTACCACATTTGTGTCCCAATGAAATATTAACCAAGGAGAGGGATGTACTCTTAAATTAGCATTGATGTTTCTCGGGGACCCCTGACATGCCTTTAGAATAGAATCCCAACCTTACCAATTCTGGACAGGTTAAGAGATGGGGCTCCTCCAGAGCACACGCCCCCCTCCCCCCAAGGGACCCTGACATCAGGAATGTGTCCCCTTCCCGCTCCCAAACATGCCTCTGGACTGTGAAGGGCTTTGGTTCATGTCACCTGGGCCCCTTCTGTTGCCGTCTCCAAGGAGAATGGGCACCCTGCCTGCCTCAGCACTCTGCTGACCTTGCCAGGGACTGGAACCCAGCGGCCTGCCTGCCAGCTGCCCAGCAGCCCCCTAGAAACAGAATGTGTCCCAACCCCTGTAAAGGGCTTCTAAGGTCGGGAAGGGACACTGGGCCAGGAGGCAAGGCCTCCCTCTATTCTGCTCCAGAGAACAGGGCTGGCTCTTTACTGGAAGTCCATGGTCACAGGCCCCTCAGAAGCCACTGGGCTCCCTTACACCTCTTTTCTTAGTGAGTACTTAAGGCCTAAGGACTTGCTCAAGGAAGGTCAGACCATCACCACTATGCACTATGCACTTTAGGCTTTCCTGGCTGGAGGTTGACTGTGGGAAGAAAAGCTATGACAGTGAACTTGGGGGAAATACCGTGTAGGTGCTTGGGGATGGAGTGGGAGTGGGGAGGGATGAGCTTGAGCCAGCATGCGTCTTGTGGGACCACTCTCCCCTGTCCCCTCCTGCTTTCCCCATAAGGAACCTGGGGAAAGGTGGGGTTCCCAGGGAATGGGACCACCAGGGTCCAGGAGCACCAGCAGTTTAATTAACAAATTTCAGGCTGCAAACCCTTCTAACACAAGGTCTGGGGCAGCCTGAAATTTGCCTTTGTGATCGCTAAAGAGAAGGAATTTATAAGGTGCACGTTATGTACAAGACAGTGTAGTGTTTATATTCACCCTGCTAACCAGTCCACGTTGCGTTCCAAGTTTCCCTTTTCCAGCCTGTGTGCACGCTGGTGTCTTTTGGAGTTTTGGAGTCTCTCAGTGTGGGTGGAGGAACATGCAGACTGAATCATTTGGGCCTGAGCTAAGATCCTCTCATCCTCACGGACTGGCTCTAAAACTTCTATGTGCAGGGCCTCTGTTTCACCATCTCTAAACTGGGCTAATAATATAATTCCTGCTCCCTGGGACTGTGTAGGTTCTGACGATCAGCAGAACCTTAATGCCTCACATTTCTATCACCAATAACTAACAATGCATGGGAAGGAAGATCACAAGTTCAAAGCCACAGGGTGAGTTAAAAGCTAGCCTGGCAACTTAGTGCTAGGGATAGAGCTCAGTGTTGAGTGCTTGGCCAGCTGGAGATGAAACCCAGGGACTCACAGGTTCCATCCCAAGGACCATAAAAAGGAAAAAAAAAAGAGTACATCTTCAGGCCCCTCTCCAGACCTATGAGTCTAAGTGTGGAGACCAGAGGCTTGTTTCCTAGTCAGCTCTAGGGACCACTGTGATGTCCCCCATCTTTTTTCTTTTTTCTTTTTTTTTTTTTTTGGTTTTTCGAGGTAGGGTCTCGCTCTAGTTCAGGCTGACCTGGAATTCACTATGTAGTCTCAGGGTGGCCTTGAACTCACAGCGATCCTCCTACCTCTGCCTCCCGAGTGCTGGGATTAAAGGCGTGCGCCACCACGCCCGGCTCAGATGTGCCCCATCTTAAAGACAGTTCTGTCTAGGCATTGGCCTCTGCAGGTCTCTTATTCATAGAGACTTCTGGAGCCATTGTATGTGTCCAAGTAGTATAGAGTGAGGACTCCTGGAATTTTAGCAGGATCCCTGACTCCCTGTTGTAGGTAGAGGGTAAAGGCCCCAGGGCAGCACCAGAGCTCATAGGAGGTATTGCAGCCATCTCAGGGGGTCCCTGGGGTCCAGGAGACGCGGGCAGGTTCTAGCTATGTGTCCAAGGCAGAACAGCTAGGGCTTGCCACGGGGTGAGGGGACAGGGTGAGGGAGAAGTGGAAGTGGAGCTGTCGTCTGCAGGGATGGGATGTCCATGGGGCAGAGATCTGCAATGATGCCCCATAGTTCCAAATGGATATAGTAAGTTTGGAAAGAATTGTTTTCTATCACAAATCGCACCTCAAAGCATCGCTTGGCTGGTGCTCTACAGTTCTGTAGGTCAGAAGCCTACAAGGATCTCCCTGGGCTAAGGCAAAGCAGGTGGACCAGGGCTTTTCTCCTGGAGGCTCTTGGGAAGAATCCACTCCTTGCCTTTCCCAGCTTCTCGGGCTGCTCCTTGGTTCTGGGTCTCCTTACATTTTCTTACAGGCCCACCTGCACGGTCTGGGACCCGGATCAGCTTTCGCACCCTCCATTTGCAGCCTTCTGCTATGTGACCAGATTTCCTAAGTTCTAGGCTTGAGGCTTTCAACTGAGCGTGGGCTTGTCTCCTCTCCCCTCAAGGACATTCGTCAGTGTCTGGTGACATTTTAAAAATATATTTATTCACATGGAGAGAGAGAGAGAGAGAGAGAGAGAGAGAGAGAGAGAGAGAGAGAGAGAGAGAGAGAGAATGGGTGCACCAGGACTTCTAGTCTCTGTCAATGAACTCCAGATGCATGCACCACTTTGCACAGGTGTCTTTGCATGGATACTGGGGAATCGAACCCAGGTCATTGGGCTTTGCAGGCAAGTGCCTTAACGGCTGAGCCATCTCTCTAGCTCCATGGTGACCTTTTTGCTTATGGCAGCTGGGAGAGTACTTCTGGCAGCCAGTGGAGAGAGGTCACTATACATTTTGCCACCCACAAGATAGCCCCTTTGGCCCATGGACATTAAGTCTGAGGATGAGACCAAGTTCTAGAAAGAGCACTGGCAGGGCAAGTGACTGTCTCCTCCTCTGTAGGGAGGGGCTGGGAGAGAGGCACATCTCTCCTGGTACTTTCCTGATCCTTCCTCACCTGACCACTGGAGTTGTGTTAGAAAACATTATCCTGTCTGCACCCAATGGTGCACTCTCTGAGGGCAGCAAGGACCTGTGTCTATTCACTTAGGGTCTCAGTGTACCCTGCAAACAGCAAGTGATGAATGGATTATTCTGGTGTCTGTTGCCAGTAGCACAGTGCCATAGGTTAGCAAGAAGGGAGGTTTGCTTTGCTGTTCTGAAACTTACCAGGTTGAGGCTTCAGAACTAGAAGAAAAGAAAATCTTTACTTGTAGTGATGGTGTTGGAGTTAACTTCGTGTTGCTGGCAGAAAGCACCTGACCAAAAGCAGCTTATTGGAGGAAAAGGGTTTATTCTGGATTACAGACTGGAGGGGAAGCTCCATGATGGCAGGGGAAAACATGGCATGAGCAGAGACTGGACATTACCTCCTAATCAACATCAGGGGGACAACAGCAGCAGGAGAGTGTGCCAAACACTGGTAAGGGAAGCTGGCTGTATCACCCGAAGCCTGCTCTGATAGTACACTGCCCCCAGGAGGTTTCAATTCCCAAAGTGCCATCAGCTGGGGACCCAGCATTCAGAACACAGGAGTTTATGGGGGATACCTGACTCAAACCACCACAAATGGCTTCTTTCTGGTGGCATCCTTGGGGGCGGGGCATCACAGGGCAAGAGACAAGGAGCTTGTGTGTGTGTGTGTGTGTGTGTGTGTGTGTGTGTGTGTGTGTGTGTGTTTTGGTCTTTCCTTATAAAGCCACCAGGGTTCCATCATGGGGACTCCACTCTCATGACCTCATCTAATCTTAATCACCTCCCAGAGTTCTCACCTCTGACCACCATAGTCCGATGAAGTTCTACCCTCGTACTATCTCACATGGACATTAAATTTCAACACATGAAGTTTGAAGGGCACACTCAAACCTGTCCAGATAGCATCCCCATCACATCAAGGAAATGTAATTACATTTGTCCACTTACATTTTGGGGGGAGGGCACCCATTTTATACCATGGGCCAGCTACCAAGAACTCAAGTAATTTAAGGTCTTGACCACTGAGAAGATTCCCTGTGGGGGAGGGGCTTCCTTAGAGTGGGACCTGGAGGCTGGGCGAGATGAGGGGTCACAGCAGCAGAGGCGAACTGTGATGTCCGTGTTCCTCCTTCTGGAAGGTGATCCCAAGCCTCTTGTGCACTACCTACAACAGTGGGCCTTGCAGGGTCACCCGGGCCTTGGCTGGGACCACAGCCCACTCACGGCTTAGAGCAAAGCCCAGGGGTTGCTCTTGATTTCTCTACCGTGTCTCTAACTCCCTTCCAATACTGTCCCACCTCTACTGTGGGGGAAGAGCGGCCATGGTGCAGAACTTGTTTAAGTGTTGTGTGTTGGCTTGAGGGGGCAGGACCTAAGTTAATATGTGGGGGCCAGGAGAAGATGGCCAGGTCACGGAGAGTGCTCCCCTCAGAAGGGATTAATGGAGTTCCCATAAGATCCCATTAGCTCCCACAAGAATGGAGCAAAAAGAACAAGTCTGGCTTCCACCAAGTTGTGATGAATCCAAGGGAACTCTTGGCAAGACAGGCACCAAGCTATTTGGATCCTACAATTACCAGGATTATGAGCCAGTGCTTGGCATTTTAGACATATTCTAATTTTGTCCATGCCAGGAGGTCAATTTTAAATGATAAACCGAGGCTCAGGGAGGGTGAGCTTCTCTCCAGGGGGCAACAGAGGCAGGAGCTTTCAAAATGCTCCATCCCAGCCTTGGTTGTCTCTAGAACTACAGGCCCAGGGGATCACTGGACACTGCTCAGAATGGAGGCCCCTGTAGAGCCTTGTGAGGACTAAGTATGACAATGTGGCAGAGCTCACAAACAGGGCCTGCTGTGCTCTCCTATCGTGTCCGCACTGAGTGTGTAGTAGAAGGAGGTGGGGAGGAAGGTGATGATCACTCCGCAGACACTTTGTGCTTCATCGGGTCAGGTCAGGCTGCACCTGGAGGCCTCCTGGGCCAGGCTGAGGAATGGGGTGGGGACATCTGCAACACAGGGAGATTGCAGGAGGTGGAGGCCTCATGGAGCCCTGGGCTGAGTGGGGCTCTTGGCAAGGCTGCCTCATGTGCCATGAGTGGGTTCACGGTCATTTAGCCTCAGGTTCTCAGAGAAAGATGCTTAAGCTTGGACCAGGGATGCGCACCAAAGACATATATTCTAAAGACGCGGGGCCAGCCTGTGTTGCTGTTGGGGGGTTTTGAAACCTTCAGGAGATGGGGCCTAACGGAAAGAAGTTAAGTCACTGGACGTGCTCCCCTGAAGGGAATATGGAGAGCCTAGCTTCTTCCTGCCTCTCTTTTCACTTTACAGTGACCATGAGGTGAACAGGCCTCCTTGGCTGTCATGAGCTGTGATGCCACTGGCCCAGGTGACCATGACGTGCACTGTCTGAAACCAGAGGAGAAAACTTACATTTCCACCTTATCATCCGTGTACCTTAGGGATTGTTGTCACAGTGATAGAAAGCCAATTGCCACAGAAGTGTTACTTTAGGTCCGGGAAGTCTTGTCTCATGGCCTCCTCTCCTTCTGGGGTTGTCCCTGGGACTCTTCTGGGGGGGGGGCTGCAGGGTCTAGAGTGTCCTGACCAGCAAGGATTCAGTGAGGGCCTGAGGTCTACCACCCCACCCTGGATGGGGAGTCCTGTTTCCCTGTGTGTACCTTCTCTCCCACAAGCCCTTGTGAACTGTCACTCAGAGGCGATTCCAGACCCAGTGTTCTTCCCAGGAGCTGAGATCCCTGGGATTATGGTTAGGACCACTTTCTTTCCTGGTCTCCAGAGGCCTTATTTGGGTTGTGTCAGATCATCTACAGCCTTCCTCCTCAAAGCATGGGTGCTTAGGGGGTGTGAGATGTCAAGTCACTGGTGTGAGGACCACACTAAGGCTTTCAGAGGCCAAGACTACAAGGCTTGTGGGGCTTCACAGTCCGTCAAATTGAACTTTGTATTGAAAGGCATCGTGACTGAGTAAGCCCATGGGATCTCTGCCTAGTGGTCATAGAGATGCTTTTGAAATATCAGGTTCAATGTCAGCCACGTCAGAGGCAGCCACCCGTGCCTCACTGGTGACCCAGGCAGGAATTGCTCTGTCTCCTGACTCTGCAGCTCCACCTGCCCCCATCCCGCAAGTGACTAAGGGCAGCACCCAGAGGGGGGTTGGAGGGCGTCTGTCTGCTCTTGTTCACAGCTGCTTGGAGGTGGCCAGGGACAGCCCGGGAAGCGTCACTAGGCTCAACCGTTAGGGTGGGCCGAGTGCTTCTCCTACAGCTCTGCTCCATGAATGAAAAGTCTGTTATTGGGCTGGTGAGATGGCTCAGCGGTTAAGGCACTTGCCTCCAGTGCCTAAGGCCCCGGGTTCAATTCCCCAGGACCCACATAAGCCAGACCCAGAAGGTGGTGGCCCTAGCGTCCGCTCTCTCTCTCTTTCTCTGCTTGAAAATGAATAAAATATTTAAAAAGAAAGTCTGTTATTTCTCCTGAACCTCTGCAGGTGGGTCACACACAGAGGGGGCCGAGTGGGGTACAAGACAGGACCCCGGACTGGGCTTTTGTGCCCAGCTTGTAATCTTTAAAGCTGCCACACAACTTTAAAACATCAAGATAAACCTGTGTTCCAGGTATAGCGGTGCGCGCTTGTGACCTAAGCTGGCCAGGGGCTGGTCTGTATGGAGCGAGACCAGAGGCCAGGTGGGGAGGGACGCCCCGTGTTTTCACCCATCGAAGGGTTTTTAGTGCATTTTTTAAGGCGGCTGTGACTGGTGTAGAAGATGGCTAGTGAGTTTTTTAAAAAATTCATTTATTTATTTGCAAGGAAATGAGAGAGAAAGAGAGAGAGGGAGAGAGAGAGAAAGAGAGAGACGGAGAGAGGAGAAAGAATACATGGGTGCACCAGGGCCTCTAGCCACTGAAAATGAAGTCCAGATGCATGCACCACTTTGTGCATCTGGCCTTCAGTGGGTTCTGGGGAATCAAACCCAGGTCCTTAGGCATTAAGGCAAGTGCCTTAATGACTGAGCCATTTCCCCAGCCCTGGCTAGTGATTTTTTTTCATAAGTCTTTTAAAAACTCTTTTTATTGACAGCTTCCATAATTATAGACAATAAACCATGATAATTCCCTCCCCACCCCCCCTCTCAGATCCTCCCTCCTTCATGTCCCCTCCCCCTCTCTATGAGTCTCTATTTTTGTCATCATCTTTTCCTCCCATTTATAGGGAAGTCATGAATATCGAGGCCACTTCAGTTAGTCTTGTATCACCAGCTTCACTGAATGAACGCTCCTAGTTACTGATTCTGTGCGTGTGTTTCCTCCTGTGCGCACCTGCCTAGGCTGGCCTCCAGTTTCATATGTAGCCACGGCTGACCCGATCCTCCTGCCGTCGCCTCGCAGGTGCTGAGAGCACAGGTGTGCACAGTTCCTGGCTCCATATTTACCGGTTGTTTCGTTCCTTGTGGAGACCGTGTCGAGTCAGGCGTGGGAATCTTAGCCTTTTCTTCCCAATTTTTATACTATTTCTTTCTTTCTATAAATTTCCTTTCCACATTGGTAGGACGCTGATTATTGATGACTGCAGCCAGTCTTTCAAAATTTTAAGGAGGACATGTTTGAGCTTTTGCTCTTAAATCTAATTTTTCTGTAAACTTTGATAAATATATGATTTGCAAATAGAAACTTCACCAGGTCAAGAAGGTTCTGTTGGAGACCTGGTCCCTCACGGCTGCGCACTGTGTTTCACCTGTTCCTAGAGTTCTAGTTCATTTTGATTGTAAGTAGCTGCCGAGGTTCATCATACGCCTTTTCAGCATAAAGGATTTTTATTATTTTGCTTGATTGTGTGTATGTGTGGTGTGTGTGCGTGCGTGTGTGTGTGTGTGTGTGTGTGTGTGTGTGTGTCCTTTCAAAGCTCATAAGCTCACCTGTGGCAGAGCTCTCTTGCCTGCAGTGGCCTGAGTGGGTGTCCTGCTCCATCGCTCTTCCCCTGGTCTTGCTTTGAGCTGGAGTCTCTTTCCTGATTCTGGAGCTTTCAGGGAATCTCTGCTCTCCTGTGAGACTAGGGTTGCAGTTGCTGGTTTGTGTGGGATCTGGAGATTTGAATTTGGGCAGCCATCTCTCCAGCTCCAGTGTTAAGGATTTTTTTTCAATTGTTTTTTTTTTTTTTTTGAGACAGGGTTACATAGCCCAGGTTGTCCTTGAACTTACTATGTAGCAAAGGCTGGCCTTGAACTCCTGATCTTCCTGCCTCTGCCTCCCAAGTGTGTCACCTATCATTAAGCTGTTCATATGATTTCCCCGCCTTATAGTCTTTCAGATAAAGACTTTTTGGTCATTATTTACTTTAAAAAATACAGGTGGGGAAGGCAGGTAAATATCCAGAAGTGGCATTGCTGGGTAAGTGTGGGTCCATAAGAAACTGCCTGCCTGGTTTCTAGAGTCACAGCACCATTTCCACATCTGCCAGCAAAGCAAAGCACTTGAGTTGCTCGTAGCCTGTGACTGCTTCATGTTGGCCGCGTTTCTATTCCTTTCAATTAATTCATTTTCTATATATTTTAATTTATTCTCAAGGAGAGGAAGATAGAAGAGAGACAGAGAGAGAAAACAGGGCCTCCAGCCGCTGCAAATGAACTCCAGATGCATGTGCCACTGTGCATCTGGCTTGATGTGGGTACTGGGGACTCAACCCCGGTGGTTAGGCTTTGCAGGCAAAATTAATTCTTAAAATGAATGTGTATTTCCCTAGTGGAAAGGAGTGCTTGACATCTTTACGTGCGTGCTGTGGTTGTTGTTTTGACTCTACAGAGAAGTGCTGAAGCAAGTCCTTGCTCGTTCATTAACTTGAATTCTTTGTTTTCTGACTGCTGAGTGTCTGGAGCTCTGAGCATTCTGTCTATCCTTTCACAAACAGGTCCTTTACAGACGACCCAGTCTGTGTTTACCTTCACACTTAGCAATATCTTTTCCTGTCTTTCTACATAATTTTAGAAGACCTTGTATATACAAAAATTTACTGGAGTTTTCACAAGGAATTAAATCTGTACATAATTTTGGAGGTATTATATTATATTATATTATATTATATTATATTATATTATATTATATTATATTATATTATATTATATTATATTATAGGGTCTTGAGTCTCTTAGTTATTTTTGTTTTTGTTTTTCAAGGTAGGTCTCACTCTAGCCCAGGCTGACCTGGAATTCACTATGTAGTCTCAGGGTGGCCTTGTACTCATGTTGATCCTCCTACCTCTGCTTCCCAAGTGCTGGGATTAAAGGTGTGCGCCACCACACCTGGCTTTTGGGTCTTGAGTCTTTTAATCTATGAACATGGTATGTCTCTTCATCCACTTATGTCTGTGGTTTCATTCAACAGCACTTTTTAGTTTTTGACATACAGGTTATATGCATTTTTTGAGATGGAGTTCTCACAAGATTGTCCAATCTGGCCTCTCATTTGTGATTGCTCTTCCTCCTTAGCAGATGGATTACAGTAATCAGGGAACACTGAGTCCAGCTCTGTGTGCATGTTTTGCTGGATACATGCCAGTATTTTATTTGTGGGGCAAGTGATTGCACACTGTATTTTTTAAATTTTTTGGTCAATTTTTTCCTATGTTGAAGAATCTTTTCCTCCAAATTCGTTTGTATTCTCAAAGAAATTATGAGCTATGTTCATGGAGTACATCTGGGATTATTAAGCCACATCATTAAAAAGTGAGTTAAAATTTTACTGAAGGGTTGGGAGTGTGGCTAAGGCGGTAGAGGGCTTGCCTGGCACCCACAAAGCCCCTGGTTTGATCCTTTGCACCACATACAACTGGTGCAGTGGTGAACACCTGTAACCCCAGCACTTAGGTGGTGGAGGCAAGAGGATCACTTCAGGGTCATCCTCAGTTACATAGAACATTTGAAGTTGGTATGGGCTTCCTTTTTTGATGTCTCAAAGCACCAAAAATGTGTTAATGCAAATCACAAGCATGAGGAATTAATGGCCTACCTGCCAGTAAATCAAACTTTTAGCCTCCAGACAGAGGATAGCTTTCTACTTAGTGCCCAGCCCCGCCACAGTGCAGGACAGCATGGAGACTTGAGTAACCAGAAACCTAGACGAGCTTCTCCAGCCCCAGACTAGAAACTCTATGCCTTCTCACAGTCGTGGGCAGCAACCACATCTTCAATGAATCATAACCATGTTTTCAGCCTCACCATCTTTTACCAGTTTCTTGTCAGCCAATTTCTCTGCATGATCAAGTTTGTCCTCACCCAGGCTGTATTAACCACTTCTCTTGTTGCTGTGGCCAAATACTGGCAAGAAGCAACTGAAAGGAGACAGGATTTGTTGTGGCTCATGGTTTGAGGGTAGAGTTTGTTCATGGTGTTGGGGAGGACCTGGCAGCCAGAATGGCTTGCAGTTGTGGCCTTGGGAACATGCTCACATCCGGTGGATCAGTAGGCAGACAGGTGCTCAGGTGGCTTTATCCTTTACTCCCTTTTTACTCATTCTGAGACCCTAGCCCATGGGTACTGCCACCCACAATCAGGGCGAGTCTTACCCCCAACCCCAGTTAGTCTTCATCCTACAGATTCACCCAAAGGTATGTATGCCTCATTATGCCCTGGAGTTTCTTAATCCAGTGAAGTTAACAGTCAAAATTAACCATCTCACAGGTTGACATGTGCTCTTATTGAAATTCAGTCCATGAATAGATTTACTCATTTACAAGGACAAAACTCTGATGAAGCCAGGTGCGTGCACCTTTAATCCTAGCACTTGAGAGGCAGAGGTAGGAGGATCGCTGTGAGTTCAAGGCCAGCCTGGGACTACAGAGCAAGTTCCAGGTCAGCCAGGGCTACAGTGAGACTTTACCTTGAAAAACAGACAACAAAAAACTCTGATGTCGCTTTTGTGTCATATGGTCTCTCTCAGCTCTAACACCTCAACATGAGTTTTGAAAACCCTTAGCAGAGTAATGAATTGCAGAGGGGATAAAACCCATAGTGCCTTATTCCTGTCTCTTTTATATGTTATTTATTTTTTAAAAATTTTTTATGGATTTTCGAGGTAGGGTCTTGCTCTAGCCCAGGCTGATCTGGAATTCACTATGTAGTCTCAGGCTAGCCTCGTACTCATTTCGATCCTCCTACCTCTGCCTCCCAAGTGCTGGGATTAAAGACACCACACCTGGCTTTAGATGTTTTTTAAAATTTTTATTTATTTGCAAGCAGAGAGAGAAAGAGAGAGAGAGAGAAGATAGAGAGAAGGGGTACAAGGGCCTCAAGCCACTGCAAACTCCAGATGCATGAACCACTTTGTGCATCTGGCTTTACATGGGAAATAGAACTCACGTCATTTGGCTCTGTAGGCAAATATCTTAACCACTGAGCCATCTCTCCAGCCCATCCCTTCTGTTTTAGAAGCTAAGATGGAGGCTTCAGTGCTGACAGGAAGCGTGGTAAGAGTTAGCTGCTGAGCATCTGAAGGCTGTAGGTGTGAGCTTTGCCACTAGGCCCATGGGAGCTGTGTCCATACCCATAGCAGTTATGGGATCCCTTTGTTCTGAAAGCAGCTCTCCTTGGCCAGCTTGCTCAGTCCTGCCGTGCATGCCCTTGACCCTTGGCTACTCTGCAGAGTCCTCAGCATCAGGAAAGCTCTCACCTGGGCCTCCCAGCCTCTAGAACCATGAGCTGAGCATAAGCTTTATTCTTTATAAACTACTCGGTCTGTGGTACTCAGCTATAGCAACAGAAAAATGGAGTAAAATAGCTTTTTGCTTAAATTTTGTTCTCTAAGAGTACCTCATTAGTACAGAGATGTGGTTGGTTTCTTTCTGTTGACTTTGTTCTTTGACTTCACTAAACTCACATATTTATTGTAGAGTCGTTGGAATTCTCTACATAGATAATCATATCTACGTAGACGTCATTTGCTGTTGGTATGGTTTGATTTTTTTCTTCTAAATCTCCTATATCTTCACGTTCTGCCCTCCTTCCTTCTTTCTTTCCTTCCCTCCCTCCCTCCCTCCCTTTTCTGTCTCCTTTTTTGTTCTCCTTCCTTAATGCTAGAACTTTCAGTGTGCTGGTGAATGAGAGCAGAGAAGGCAGAGAATCTTGCCCCTGTCCTAACATTAGGGGAAACACGTCCAGTGTTTCACAATTAACTCTGCTGTTAATTGTTTTAAACTTAACCACTGAAACAAATCGCTGGCACAACTTAAGGGAGAAAGCATTGATTTTAGTTCGTGGCGTGAGAGGCTTTAGTCCAGGTCAGCTCTTCATTCACGCAAGCCTGGTGGTGGGGAGAGGTGCTCGCCTGAGGAGGGAGGGAGGGAGACTGTCCTTTTCGTTCCCTCTCTCTGGGGACACTGGCTCTTTCTGTTGTTGCTTTTTGTTTTGGTTTTTCGAGGTAGGCTCTCCCTCTAGCCCAGGCAGACCTGGATTTCACTGTGTAGTCTCAGGGTGCCTTGAACTCAGGGCGATCCTCCTACCTCTGCCTCCCCAGTGGAGTGCTGGGATTAAAGGCGTGAACCACCACGCCCGGCTGTTTTTTTTCTTTTTGTTATATTTTCTATTTTCAATGTCATTGATTTCTCCTCCCACATCTTCCTGTTTCCTTCTCTCTGCTTGCTTTGTGTTTACTCTGCTGTTTCTAGGCTCTTAAGGTAGAAGCTTATATTAATTTAATTTATTCATTTGAGAGAGTGAGCGACAGAGAAAGGAGAGAGAGAGAGAGAGAGAGAGAGAGAGAGAGAGAGAGAGAGAGAGAGAGAGA
>PVHP010028402.1:0-23155 GCA_004024765.1 Zapus hudsonius | reverse complement strand
GAGGATCCAAATGGAACTCCGCAGAGAATGACGAGATGAACAAGGAGCCCACAGCCACAGCCATTAAATCAACACAGGATTAGCCAGTGGAACAGAAACCAACGATTTTCGACACAAAGACCCCTAAGCTCACAACCTTAAAGCAAACTTATTACTCATCCACCACGACTCAGGGAACTATGCGGAAGAGGGGGCGGAAGATTGTGAGAGCCGTGGTGGGGGAGACTATCCAGAGGTACAGACAGGAGAACCTGGCTGATTACTAGTCTATCCATGGTCCCCTGTCACAAGGACTGATCCAGACGACCCATGGAGGAGGTTATCCAGTGGAGTGGGGAGGGGAGGGCAGCAGGGAATTGGTGATAACAACTCATTGTTTGCCCACTAAATGTTGTGGCTCATTATGGACAATAAAAAAAAAATTAAAAAAAATGCTAGCTCAGCTCATCAGATTCTGTGGGAAAGTGATGCCAGCACACATACAACTCAAGCTAAATGCTGCAGACAAGAAACTGTAGTACACATACACTGTCACCCTCTCCATTAACTGTGTATGCTGGCCAGTGAATGCATGCAGTTAATCATCACAACTGAAAGGGAGTGTCATTTTCCCCCTTAAGCAGGCATTTTTCAGGACCAATACCTATTGTGTATGTCAGAGGCTTATATTATAAATTCAAAGGTTTGACACTTAATTCCACACTTAGTTTTGCTTTTCTTTTCATTCAAGAAATTTCAGAAAGTCCATATTGATGATTGAGACAGGGGCAATGTGGGTACAGTATAATACAATTCATTCATTCATTTATGAAATCAATATATATTGAGTGACTCCTCAGCTACAAGTGCAATGAGGCTCAGGTAGAGGATATCACAATGAAAGGCACATTTGTTGTCTGAGGAGAGAATTAGCTATGGGAACACACAATTATGATGCATCAGGTGTCCTGCTGTGGTAGAAGAACATGTTATCATATTAGAAGCCCAAGATATAGATTATTAGAAAGGCGCCTTGGTTCTTTGTTATATCTCTGATTTGCTTGCCAAAGCAGGCATAAAGTCGGGCATTAGACATCTTCATGTGCTTGTTAGATGAAATGACTGGACATGTGAAGAAAAAGTCAATGCTCCAGGCATCCAGAGCTCTTCATTTCTGCCATCACTTGAAAAAGAGGAAGCAAAATCCTACGAGCTGTACAAGTTGGATCCCTTCTGTAAACTATGTACTGTACATACTCACCAGTCATTACCACTGTACAAAGGCATCACTACAGCCCAGACAGAGTATGACAATTGGTGCCTGATGTATTGATCAGCCTATCTGAGAATATGGCTGTTCAACTCCAAAGACTGGGTCCTTTCCATTGCATTCCTTTATTGCCTCACGGAAAATCTGGGAGAGCAGTCCCAGTCTGTCAGGCAGTAGCTACAGCTTACTCAGGCTGCTGGAGAGAAGCAGCAAAAGATTGTGGAAAGAGGTAGCTCTCAGAAACCAGCGTGTGTGTACCTTCTGGGAGTAATGTAAGGAAAACTGTCATGATTAATTCATTCATTCAAAAGCATTTACTAAGGTACCAGGTGCTGGAGGGATATGGTAATAAATTTGGGGCAGCAATGGAAGAGGAAAAATATATATGTTGAAAATTGTGGTCACACAAGAAACAAACTAAGTCAGAAGCCTTTTCATTCTTTGTGTTGATTAGAAAGATTCAATTAAGGTGAGTTTTGAGGCAAATCAACATAAGCACAGATGATTTTGAATTATAGAATATACATTTCAAACTTCTGGAGAAGATAAAGGATACATGGATATGGAGAAAAGACTACAAGGGCATGAACCAAAAATGCTGAAAGAGATCATCTTTAGGTGACAGGACTATAAGTAACAGTGTCTTCCCGTCATTTTTCTATACTTTGAAAAAATTAAAATTGTGTCTTCATTTTCTGATCATATAAGGACAAAATTTACTAAGAAGAGAGAAAACCAGGAAAGAAGTCTTCCCTGTGTTTCATCCCTTCCTTCCCTGGCATTTAGGCAGCAACTGGCAAGTCAGCCAGACAGCCGTGGCTCACTCCTGTAGCAATACTGAACGATATCTTATTTCAACAAACTGCCTCATTATTTCAGAATTCATTCACAGGGGTAGCCACAGGAGGAAATATACACTCACATTGAGGTATTAAGAACTGAATTCTGAGCTTGATTTTTTCATTAGGGCATCGAGCTATTTCTATTTCTTTTTGCTTTTTTCCATTCTTTCTTTTTTGAATAGTGCTGATGTGTAAAACTTCATTTTCCTTCCTTAGCACACTCGTCTATGGGTTTTATTTGAATTTACTTCCCTGGGCTCCTATGAGTGGCAGAAAAGCTAAGCTGGTGAGCTTTGTTGCCACAGTACTCCTGATGCTGGAAAGGAAACCGCAGCTCTGTGAGAACAATGCTGTGGAAAATCTGTGAAACCCAGTGTACACACCGAGGGCTTGGATGAAAGGGCAGGCATTACTCATGGAAGCTTTGACAGTGAGAGAGGAAACAGAAAAGCCATACAGCCCTTCAGCGATGAATGTGCCTGGATGAATTGGTCAGGTCTAATCGAGAAGCCAAGGAAAGAACTGTCAAATGTCTCCATATAGTGCATTTCTTTCATTTGATTTTGATTAAGAGTATTTTCCACGTTCTTGAATAAGGGAAATTCCCACCCTACTCCCTCTAGTACTAACCTAAAAATGAAAATATCCTCACTCAAACCAACTGGGTCTGAGAGGGGGTCTAGGTTCTTAACATAAGATTCTGTTTCCTGCTAGAAATATTGTTTCAGAAAAAAATAGAAGCCATGATAGAAGGGCCACAGGAAACATCTGTGTATACAAACAGGCCAGCTCACTAGGAATAAAAATGCATTATGCATCACAAAGTCTAAATATTTTTATTAACATAGTTTGTTAACCAAGAATTGAGAAATAAGTTTCCCTGAGAGTCTCCCTAACCCATCAAATGCTTGTTTCATTATTTCATCTTATTCTTAGGAGAGAAATAACTTTGAAATCTTATCTTAGATTTTAGCAATGAGTTTTCTATTAAAAGTTATTTCTTTTCCATCTCAGGCTGAGCAAAGCTCTGGACCAAGGGGTTTAGGGAATTTGTTTCATAAAACCGACAGCTTGGCGAGCATTCAATCACTTGCACTCCACAGCCCAGGAGGACAAATAAGTCCTTTTCTGATGCTGCTCCAGACACATTAAGATGTATGTTCCATCGCTTTCCTCCTGCCTTTGTAGTTTGCCTCCTGCAGCAAAAAGAAGAGGGGGCAGAAAGCACATCGAGAAATATGACGAAACCTGCGAGGACACAAAATCAATCAATCATTATCTCATTTGGAAGTTGGAGGAAAATGTCCACATTAGCTACGCTGTTTCAGTGACTGGGCCTGGCCTTGCTTTCCAAAAGGCCAATACATTTGGGGTGTCATCAGCCATTTTGTTGTCAGGTCCTCAGTGCTTCTGGCCATATGTCTTTGAAAGGTCTGATACAGGCTTTGGTAAGGCAAATAAACTAAGCTTGGTGGCTGCCTTTTGGGGGAGGGGCTGCCAGGAGCAGGTGACTGGCTGGCAGCTTGGGTATCATCCCAGGTAGCAGAGAACAGTCACCTCAAATCCTATACCAGCAGGAGCCTATCTTGGAAACTTCCAGTTTCATAGTCTCAATTCACAGCAGCCACAAAAAAGAGCCCATTACAAAATTTCTTCCCTCTCTGACTCTCGTAAGGCTCCTGCTCCTCCATATCCCAAATTATAATTTGAGATTCTTAGCCAGATGGAGTGGCTCGTGTCTGTAATCCCAACACTAAGCATGCTGAGGCAGGAGGATTATCAGACATTTCAAGCTAGTCTGGGCTACATAGTAAGTTCCAGGTTAACCAGGGTTACGTTGTAAAACCCTTTTTCAGAAAAACAAATCCAATACAAGAAAAAAACTTCTTTTGTGAGACACAGCTAGGATGCTGGACAGTGACTACTATTGGTGAGGGCAATGGGAAGGATACTAGGGAATTCTAGAGGCTAATGTGCCTCTTGTCTCCATTGTGGTGCTGTGGTGACATGGATATGCCCTTTGTAGACATTCTTCATGCAGTTTACTTAATAATATGTGTGCTTTTCTGTATGTATATTGACATTTTTGACAAAATTCTTAGAATAAAACTCCTGGATGGATCATTTTTAGTTTTTCAATGTCATTACTATGAGTAAGCTATGTTGCCTGGCTACTAAAAATGCTGATTCTTTTAAGTACATGTGACATTAAAAACCTTTTAAAAGTGTTCATACCGTTATTTAACCTTTCACTCACCATGTCATTTATACTTGGGGAAGAATATACTACCGCAGAATATTTTGCTCTGACTAATATTGCTTTCTCATATGGTAATACAGAAGGAAGGTTATGGAGAAATGACAAGCTCATTGTCACCAACAAGCTTGTGTTAGGACAAGGTAGTGTCATAAAGCATGGAGTATTTCAATGACTCAAATCCCACTGAGGATCTTTGTTACTCCTTCACTATCTGAGCCACGTGAACAGAGTAATCTCATTCTTGCTTTTTTTCACACCTTTTTGTATTTTCTTCTTTCTCTTATTTCTCTGAGCTGAATTTCTCCTAGACTGCCTGCCCCATTTATTCCTATTGTAGAGGGTTCAGATACCAGCGCAAAAAATGAATTGGTGTTCTAAGAACAGTGTGTCACCTCTTTTTGATGGATTTTTCTTTTTTTTTCTAATGTTTAACTGATAGATAAGAATTATATTTATGTATTGGGTACTATGTGATGTTTGAATACATAAGTACATTATGTAACATTCAAATTTAGTTAAGCATATCTTTTCAAACAGTTATCATTTCTTAATGGTGAAAACAATCAAAGTCCTTTATTTTTTTGGTCTGTACTTTTGAATGTAGCCAAAGGCTTGCACCAGGCCTCAAAGGGAAAAGAAATGACTTTCATTTGCTTCCTATTTCAAGCACTCCTCTGTGCCTGCCATTTACAACATGTTGTCTATTTATTTACTGAGGTTAATTTTTCAAGAGATGATAGTTGTGATGGGGATAGGGAAGGGAAGCTTTTGAAGATTGAAAAATTGTAATTTATTTTCAAAGGAATCAGGAATAATGCAGGGCTACAGTCACTATGGAAATAAGGATCTGAGTGGTCAGTACTGCTACCAACGATTCTGCTTTGGGCTGCTCCTACAAAAATAAGTCTTTTCCAGACACAATTTCACAGATGTAGTGTTGCAGTCCAACCAGACCTAGCTTATGGGAGGAAAGGATTTATTTTAGGCTAACAAGATCCAGGGGAAACCCCATCAGTGGCAGAAGAAGTTGCTTTCTTCCACAGATCCTAGCAGAAAGGAAGAACAGCAGCGCGGAAACAGCAACACCAGCAAACACAAACCACCAGAGCTCAAATTGCTCTTAACACACTTAGTAGGGATGGACTGAAGACCTACCCCCAAACACACACCTTAGGCTGAACTCCAGGATCCACCCTCAGTGACACACCTCATCTCACTCCCCCCAGCAGGAATCCATGTGCAAGGTCTCAAGTAGAAAGGTTAACCCAAAATGCCTGAGTCTATTGGGTGGTACATTCAAACTATCACAGGTAGAAACATATTATGTAAAGAAACTGCCTTTTTCACCTAGGGCCCAGTTAAAAATATTCCCCTGTCCTTTAAGAATTTACAAGGTCTAGACTCTAGCAGAAACAAAGGATATTTTAACTCAACTGAAATTCACTATAAATGTACAATCAAGACCTCAGAAGGGTGGGATAACGTACAGTCTAGTGTAGGGAAGCAGAATGTAGTTCTCTGGCTGGCTATTATTTCAAAAGAAGCATTTCTTCTAGAAGCAGCGAAGCTATATGAAAGGGCTTGGGATGTATTCTTGCTTTTTCTATTCTCGGGCTCCCTTTCTGTTTTGTGGTGGCATCTCCATGCCAAATCCCCAGGCTGAACTGTCTCCATTCCTTGGGCCCCACCCAGTTCAGCTGTCCATGTGGCAATGCTTCACTTGGCAGGAAAGTGACCCACTCATCCTGATTTGCCCAGGACTGTCTGTGTTTTGAAACTGAAAGTCTCATATCCTAGGAGTATTTCTCAATCCAAGGCAAAATAGGACAGATGGCCAGTCACACTAGTGGCAGGCCACAAGCCAAACCCCTCCTCCCAGCTGGGCTTGGTCAAAGCCTAAACCAGCAGATTCACACATGTCCCCCAGTGTTAAAGTGTCTGATCTACTTAGAGTGTATGTATTTATAAAGTGTAGCTACTGAGGGAAGGTGCTTCTGGTTATGGCTCTGTCTATCCACTGTGAGTTGTTTACCCAGAGTAGTTTTGAAGATCATAGTTTTGTCAGAAGTGGGGGCTCAGGGGACGACGTGGCTTACTCCAAGATGTACTGGCTGCTCACCTAGGGGTCTAGGCTTTCACCACTCCAGAGTGCAATGGGACACAGGTACCCCTTATTCTGAGTTCTCTGGCCTACCAAGGGGCCTACAAGTCCTGGGTGCTATGACAATTTCACTCCCAGCCATCCCCAAGTTGTCAGCCTCTGAAATTCTTTCTGGATCCAGTTTCTCACCCTCCCTCCATAATGGGTCCTGACTTTGCTTCCATCCTTTCTTGTTGCTCTTCCTAAATGAATGCAATAGGGCCTGTTTTTTTTCCTTTCCTCAACCTTCGTCAGCCTCCACTGCAGTTCATTTCCCACTGTGCAAAAGATCCAACCTCTAGGTTAGATGGTGTCACTGGGCTCCTTGATGTTGCTTTCAATGAAGCCCACAACCTTCCTAAGGCTGAGAAGACGGATTATGAAGTGGACCTGCCAACCTTTCTGTGAACCTGCCCTTATGCCATCTTAGTTGTCATATCCACAGAGGTCAATAGCTGTTTATAACAAGCAATGTGTGGTTGAAGTAGAAGCACTCATTGAACTCCCTGTCATGGGCTTCAACTCCATCTTGGATTTATAGGATGTGGAGTCCTTCATATCCAAACCCAGTAGTGGTACAAAGCAACAAAGGGCAGGGCTTAAGGCATGGTCCTCTCCTGAAAGGTGCAAGCAGTAGCTAAGTACAGAAGCATCCCAAAGGGATGGAGGATGAAGTTTCAGAAGATGCTCCAAGTTCTTCGAGGGAGCTGAGAGGAGATGAAATTTACTAGAGGAAAGATGGCTCAGCCCTGGTAGTGATTGTGGCAAAGATGAGGGAGGACTAAGCTCTGGGACTAACATGTGACCCCGTATTTCCCCAGCTCAGTCATGGGTACTTGGCACAGAGTTAAGTGGTAGGAAGATGGAAGTACTCAAAGCACATACATTTTTCAACCAATTAATGAAGCCAGACCTCTAGAAATGAGGTATTTGAAGATTGCTTTCAGAACTGAAAACTCTTTTTATTTAACATAAATGCTGTCAGGATCCAAGGAGAGCTGGATTGTCAAGACTGTGATTGAAATGAGCTTTCAAAAATGCTGCCCGGCTCAAGAGAATGCATGTTGATATGAAGGCAAATCACCAAAAAGACACCTTATTTTTGCTCTCAAAACTAAAACCAAAACCAAAACTGAAGGATGTGGAGCACAATTATACTAGGAGAAAACAAATTTGTGAATACTAAGATAAAAAGGTGGTTCCACATTGCTGTCTTCTTTTAAAACAAGTATTTATACAAAAAACAACTTAGCTGCTACTTTCATGAGGAACCACAGCTACTTCTTTCCACCTGCATTTTTAAAACAAGACAAACCTCAATATCACTCAAACCGAGATCAAGAGTCAACATAGACCATGACCACTTTCCAAGAACCTTTCCCAGCCCTTTCAGGCTCAGTCTTGCCCCAGGGAAGCTGGCTTTGTCTCTCCAAAATGGATAGACAGTAATAAGAGGGAGGAAATGAGAGATGAAGGAGAATCCAGCTTTATTATCTGTCTTACTGGTATCACCATTCTTCTTTCCTAGCTGACTTCTTTGTCCCCATATGATCACAGCAAGCCTCTCTACCAGGGCTTCCATGACTCATCAGGGCACTCAGGCCATTCCTAGAGACCATGCTGCTGCCTCCACTCTGCATCTGGTTCTCCATCCGCACCCAAATTACCACACAGGAAAACTAATGCTTCCTAGAGCAGTTGTCAAGAGAGTCACTAAACCTGACTGTCATCCAAACAAAGGTGGGACTGGAAGAGTGTTGGCTACTGGGACAGCAGCAGGAAGGAAGTGGGCATTCTAATGCATATTATAACTTCAGCACCACTGTGCTCTGCACATCCCAGAAAAGGGTGAGCTGTACTGAATCAGGACAGAGGAAGAAAGGCATGCATAAAACAGATAGCAGAGGGGTAGAATAGGGCCATGGAGCAAGCTCATTGTAGTCTTGTGCTGTCCAGCACAGCTGCTACTAGCTCCATGAAGTGAGTGCATTTACAATGAACAGCATTAAAACTTCAGACCCTAGCTATGCCGGTCACATTTCTATTACTCAATAGTCACCCAACTACTAAAATGGACAGTGCAGGATATTTCCAACACTATAGCAAGATCTATTGATTCGGGCTGTATGAGATCCCAGTTCTACTGCCTAAGCCTTGTGTGATTGTATGCAAAGTACTGACCCTCTCTGAAAACTGAGTCCTCCTCTGTGAAATGGAGTTTAAAATATCCACCTGCTGGAAATGAATAATACATAGAAATCCCTGGGTTCAACTGTCCAACCCATAGCAAGAGTTTGATAAATGAGAGGGAGTATTTCTGCTCCTATGACTTTTTTTTGAAAAGTCATTGGAAAGGTATCCTAATGAAAGAGTCTATCTGGATAAGACAAACTCTAGCCACTGTGCTTTAATTGCAAGTTTCAGAGCTTGTGTTAGACGGTCTGTTTGGACAAGACAAAGCAGTACTCAATGGTATTCTGAAGCCCTGCCTACTTCTCCCTGGCAGCCTGAAAGGTAGCATTCTGACCCAGAGAACTGAGAGATTTATAGTAATGAGAGAGAGAGAGAGAGAGAGAGAGAGAGAGAGAGAGAACAAGAAGGAGGTAGGGAGAACAATGTATGTATGGACACAGGCATGCCACATGCATGTGTGGAGGTCTGAGGACAGCCTCAAGGTGTTGGTCCTCTTCTTCCACTTTGTTTGAGACAGAGTATCTCTTGTTGTTTACCACTGGAAAGACCAGGCTTACTGGCCTGCAAACTTCCAGAGTCTCTCGACTCCACCTCCCATTGCCATAAACATATTGGGATTAGAGATGTGCTCCAACTTTGTGTCTAGCTTTATGCAGGTGCTGGGTCTCCTAACTCCAGTTAGCTGGCTTGTTGAGCAAGTGCTTCTAACCACTGAGTATTCTTACCATCCCAGTCAACAATTCTTAAAGCCAGAAAGTCTTGTTTTGTGAAGTTTTTTTTTTCTTTTCTCTTTTTATCACTAATGCCACAATGCCTAGACAGTCCATTACATTGGACTTAAGCCTTTCATTTTTTCATACAGATAATCCTCTCCACCCCACACCATCCCCCCATACACAGATGCAAAATGTAACCCAGCCCAGAGCCATTATACAGCCTGCAGTCAACCTCCCATGATACCCTACAGAAGGCAAGTCTGGGCTCCAAAGAAAGTGGGGTTTTATTTGGACTCATCAGTAAATAGGGAGTCATTGAATGTTTTTCATTTAGGATGATGAGACCAGAGAAGTGCTTTAGCTTGAGGAAGAGGATACTGGCCTGTGAAACAGTTAGGGAGCAATAATACAAATGTCAGACAGAACAGGAAGGAGGCTGGGCCAATGCAGGATTAGGTGGTTGTTTTGAGGCCTGTGGCAGTTGTTGGCAGTGCTGAGGAGAAGATAAAGGCGGTTCAAGCCTTTCGGACATGGTAGAAGTGTTGACATGAGAAGCCAGGGAGAAAAGATGAAGGTAGCATGCTTAGATGTCAGTGTACCCTCAATTTGGCCCCCAAAACCTTCTGAAGAAGCTTCTCCATCCTTCACATGGGCTTTTGATCAGAAGCGTCAGGTAAGGAACACTCAGCAGCACTCTTGGGACCCTTGCTCAGGTTATTGTTTTGGGTTTAGGAACCTTAAAAATGTTCTTCTTTCTGATTTACTCAGACCAACTGGAGGAAAGGTCTTAATGCCATAAATAAATAAGTAACATTTTTTTTTAAATTGGAGTACAACAAGAATTGGACAAATTTGACTTTGTTAAATAAAATATGCTAAAATAGAAATGTCATTTGTTATCTTGCTCCATCAGAAAAGGGATTTTAACACCAAGAGAACAGCACCACTTCCAAATAAGGGAAAGTTCTGTAAAATGGAAAATGCTTCACTTTTGTGCATGTGTAGGTGTGCATGCTTGTGCATGCCTCTGGAGGCCAGAGCACAATCTGGATGCCATTTCCCAGGAAAGCCATCAACATTTATTGAGCTAGTGTCTCTCATTGGCCTGGAGTTCACTGACTGTCCAGTGGTCTCCAGGACTCCTCCTGTCTCTGCCTCCACAGTGCTGGGATTATAAGCACAGGCCACCATGCCTGGCACTTTTTACATAGGTTGTAGCAATTATAACTGGGTGCTCATGTGTGCACATTAAGCACTCACTGACTAAGATGTCTCCTCATACCCAACGGCTTAGCTTTTAAAAAACATAAATTCACTGTCTTTTCACTTTTCTATCATTTCACGATGAATGGGGAGAAATTGTGTTCCATGTAGGCCATGCCAGCCCAGCCCAAGGAGACTATAGTTTTTTTGTGAAATTCCAAAATGATACCCCCAGTATTTGGGCTATGAGATTTAGCATTGATGATCTCAAGTCTGGATATCCATGTCCTCAGAGCCCACACAAAGCTTGGGGTTCCTGGGGCAGGTGCACTCAATCTGGAAAGACAGAGCAGAATCCTCCTTTATTAACCTCCTTAAAATTCAAGTGATGTACCACAAAGGATCTTTGAACAAATGGTCTTACCCTGATATTTTCACATTCAATAATTTCCTATTCAGTCAAAAGGGTTAGTGATTTT
Source organism: Zapus hudsonius (assembly GCA_004024765.1). Lineage (NCBI taxonomy): Eukaryota > Metazoa > Chordata > Mammalia > Rodentia > Dipodidae > Zapus > Zapus hudsonius. Next base: position 12,073 of record PVHP010028402.1, on the reverse strand, counting down.
TTTTGTAAAAGGAAATTGCAGCCAGAGCTAATTGCTCAATATGAAATGTATCTGGCCATTGTTTAGATGTTGGAAAGGAAACAGTAACATTGCTGAGTTTTAGCAATGAGGAGAGGATTATTTTGAAAAAAAATTAAATGTAAATTAATAGGAAATGTAGCCCTGCATGGTCTTCAAAGCTTTACTATACACATTCAAAAGCACAGACCCACTTTGAGCTTTCCTTGGAATTTGTCTCATTTATAAAATGCAAAATGAAATTTGTCTGTGCAGGCTCAATCCATTCTTATCTATTGATTTGTTAGTCAATCAATGGTTTCTATAACATGAAAAAAATAACATCAGTTCCTATGACCCTTTCCAAGTGAGACTATGTTCAGCTAAGCTTAATAAAGAGAAAACCAGCAAGGACCATCTGGAAAACACTCTTCTGGAGTCACAAAAGATAGCAGCAGCCTTTGCCCAACCTGCTATAAATAAGTGTCTCAGAAAAAAAAAATAACAAGCAATTTTCAAATCTGTTTCTACTTAGTACAGCTACAATAGAGTTTATTTAGCTTTTCTCTATAGCAGGAAGGCTGTTTGCATTTTTTATGACAAGGGTCTAAATATTTTTCACAGCCATTTCCATTGCCATTATTTTGAGGAACAACATACCACTCGGACCTGTCTGTTTGCTTCTGCAGCACACACCAGTGGTCTCTGCCCCATGACACTGGCCTCTGAAACCCAGATTTATGATTCTGCTTCCTCTTCCAGTGTTGCAGCCATCACCCAAATCCTAGCCTGCAATGAGCTGGCAACTCAGAATGCCCAAGTGTCATGTACTACCAATCAATTATTTATCTGCCTGGGTCCAGCAGACTGTGTGGATCGCAGCCAGTTCAGCAGCCAGTCCAGCTTCTCCCTTCCGATGAGAAGGAGGGCTCAAGCCACTCTCAAGTGAGGCTGGAATCACCCAGGAAGCTGCGAATCCTTAAATGCTCACCTGTCCATCCTCTTCTCACCTCACCTAAGCCTGCTGAGTCCCTCTGCATGTGACACCCTGAACTCTGCAGATATTCTTCAGAAAAGGTCAGCTTCCATGGAATGGTTGCAAAGTGCTGCAGCCTCTGTTGATTTCCAGGCTGAGTACCTGCCCCTCCCATAGCATACCTGGACACCCATCCCACTCTGAGGGAATGGGCATGGTAGAGAGACCTGGGAAAACTTTTTCCTGTGTACAGAGGAGTCCACATCTCTGCCTTTCCCCTCCCACATATGGGCAAGATATGGTTTACCTTCACAACTTCTTCCCAGGGCATGTCTGGCTCTCATTTTTAGTCTTTTGGGGAACCACTTAAAAGGACATGGCTCAAGGATTTTTCTGCTGGCAACATGTCATCTCTCCCCACTGCCCAAAAGGGTTGTGTCTGGATGAGTTTGCCAAACGGAAGTGCTTCTGCACAGAAACAAGTTTGTGAGGGGAGCTGAGCCTAGAAGGGCTAGAGGCCCTCTCAAGCTGAATGCCCAGTGATTGTGAAAAACACACTACCTACTCACCATTAGCTTTTGTTCTCCTGAGTGCTGGAAAACCCAGAACATAGTAGTGGGCAAAAGGGCAGTCTTGGTCTGAAATAAGTCTGTTATAATGTTAGGAGCAGAGTGTTCACAAGTGCACTAAAGGGCTAAATTAATTGGCTCTGACTTAGGAAGCTAAAGGAAATTTGACAGCAGGAGGGTGGTGGTGGAGGAAGACGCCTAGTGGCTTTGATGTGCCTGGAATCAGGTGCATATGAAAAAGAAATTAGGAAGGCATAAACCTGTTCTCTTTATGAAAAACCAGAGAAGCTTCTAGTTCTCACAATATCCCCGCCAATTACCTATGACTGATTCAATTGCCTGCCTTAAAAAAATCCTCTGTGCTTATACAATCTTATAGACCCTTTGCCAACCTTAGAATTAAAAACAGGCACATGACCCACTTCCAACTGATAATCAATCGCTCCCACAAACTGTATATAAAAAATTTAGAGGGGGGGGGATGTGTCTTTTATTACGTCAAATTGAATTTTTTTTGAGAATCACAGATTACTTATTACATTTTTATCTAGATGAGCAGGTCTCAATTGTGGTGATTTTGTCCCAAATGGATCATTTATCAGGGTTCAGGATAGGGGGAAAGATGATGCTATTGGCCTTTAGTGAATCCATTCCAGAAAGACTGCTAAACATCTTGCAGAGCACAGGACAGTCCCTCCAGTAAAGATTGACCTAACCTGAAATGTCCATAGAGCCAAGATGAAGAAAGCATACTCCAGATAAAGGCAAATATGCTTAGCTTTTAACAAACATAATCTTGGCAGTCAGCACAAGGGAAAAACAGCCTCATTTTCTTCAAAATCTGAGGTTAGTTTATATATGTGTTGACTAAGGACATATTTACTGCTTTTCCACATAAATGAAATAGGTTCAGAAACAGAATCTGGGAACATTGAAGACAAACTATCCATATTTCACCAGTCTAAATGGATGGAAATTAATATGCCATAAAATAAAATGATTATCCAGTTATGTTCCATAGAAAACTAAAATCAATACATTGTATCTTACTTATTCTGCAATTATAGTTAGGAAAAAAAGCTAAAACAAGGAAATACCAATTCTTTGCCACTTCTTGCTAGCTGGGTGCACCCTTCTGAGCATGAAGTATCAAAAATAAACAAGTGGACAAGAACCTTTCTGCTAAAGCAGATTTTTCCAGAGCACAAAAAAGGCTCCTGAATCATTCTGTTTTATTTATATAGATTCAATCATTCTTTAGAGAGCAAAACATGCAGCCCATTCTCTTGGTTATGCTTGCCTGGCTTTCCAAACGCCCTCAAAACTGGGATGATGAATCACATACTTTTGCCCCACTGTGCCAATTAATAGTAAGCAAAAGAATTCCATACAGCCAAGATAGGACTTTCTGCCTGGTGTGTGTGGTAGTAGGAAGCCAATTGCTTTCAATGGATCTTAAGAGCAGGTGCTGGAGTTCCCTAGAATTTCTTTGGTTTTGAATATTCTATGTGGATCTGCAGTGCCCTCAGCTTGGGAGTAGGCTACAGTTAAGGACAAACAAACAAAAAAACTATGCTCTTAGTGTTAGCTGAGATTTCTAGGGTTAAATTGGTAAGAAAAGACTGGCTGAAAAATATACCATTTTGGTCCTGCCAAGCCTCCATTCCTTTCTCTGAATAATAAGGCAAAAGCGACCATACACACAAAGGTAAAAATAACAACAACAAAACGGCCCCAACACACCCAGTCTTGGCTGCCAGTGAGGCTTGCTTCTGCTGCTGAAAAAGAACAGTTGCTCTCATGCAGCTGGAGGAGTTTTTCCAGGGAACTGGTAATACCTTGGCTATTAATGAATTATTTTTTCGCTTGAATGTCGGATTCTTCCTGTGCTCCAGTAAACAGTCTGCTTCTTCCATGGGAAACCAAACCAGCCCTTCCAAGGAGCCTGAGGAGGTCAGCCAAGGGTTCCCTGTGGGGGCAGCGCCCTCAGGAGCCAGAGCCACAGGCGCCTGACCTATAAATCACCACAGTCCCAAATTCATTATTCCATTCCTCTCCCATCTATTCATGCTGTGCCCAGCGCCCAGGGATAGGCCTAGGAATGCATTGCCATGGCTGAGATGTTTTCCACAGGGCCAGCAGAAATCTTTCTCCCATCCCCCTCAACTTTCCTTTGCACAGGTAACCTCATCTGGAGCACTATTAGGGGTGCGGTGCGACATTTGGCTTCTGAGTGCTAATAATGCCTGTCTCCCTCACAGAAACTGTATGCCCTTTCTGTTGCTCTTAGGCAGCTGTCCGAAAGTGACTGTGTGCTTCCTCTTTTCTTCCTTTAGGTTTGCCCAGGCCCTGAATAACCTACTCTCAGTATGAGGATGTCTATTTGGAACAGCATTCTCCAAGCAGACATCCCTGGGAAGGATTTGACTTTTTAACAGGCTACTACTATGAAGATAGGGGATTTCACTCAGGGGTACAGTGCTTGTGTGACAAGTACAAAGCCCTGGGTTCTGTCCCCAGCATTGAAAAAAAGGAGAAAGAAAGACTACTAGGAAGATGCCAAAGAAATCACTGGTACAGGTACCAGAAACTCTGTTCTGAGGAAATGAGGGTGAAAGGAAGGGCCTGTTTGGTTCAGCAGGCCTGGTCTTTGTTTTCCCCACACACACTCCAACTTGCTCTCTGAATTAGGATTATGGAGCCTACACTCATCATAGAACATGATCATAGGTAAACCTGATAGGGAGTCCCCAAATGGCACCTTAGCTACTTACTATGAACCAGAGAGCTCACTGGTGCCTTTTGCATGGGAAGATACAATGAAAAGTCACCATCTATGAATCAGAAAACAAGCCCTTATTAGATAGGCTATTATGTTCCTGTTGATCATGGACTTCCCAGTCTGTAAAACTGTGAGAAATAAATCCTCATTGTTTATAGGCCACCTAGTTTAGGCTGAAATATTCAGCCCAAATACAGTAAGAGGTGCACATGTGAGCAGGACCTTCATTGCTTCAGGCATCTGCAGGTTCAGGTGCCTCCATCTGAGCTACTCTGGTTTGTTCAGGGCAGAAGCTCCAATGGAAGATCACCAAAGTCATGTACTTCCTTCAATAACAATTGTGGGTTAGCAATCTAATTTGGTGAAGCAGATACAGAAACATGATCAAATTACATACACCTGTGTCTGTGCCTGTGTGTGCATTGTGTTTGTGTGTGTTCTTGTCCAGACAGAAAAAAAGGGTCATGTGTAAAATCCAGAAGTATTAATGTGGCCGCCAAAATATCCTCCTCACCATCTGCTATCAGAAGATGGGGGTGGGGTGGGGGGCAGTAAACTCAAGAGGTTCATCAAAAAATGTGAACCACCAAGGAGAGGCCTTGAGTGCAGAAGGAGTGAAATAATGGACACCAGGGCAGATGATCAGGTGGGCGGGAGAAGTGGTAATCAGAGGCATTCTCCAAAGACAAGAGCTCCCAACTCTACATCAAGGATGTCGTTCTAATTCCCAAATCAAGCTTAATTCAGAATCCCACATAGGCTTTTGTGTATGGGAAACGTGAAATTAGTTATCTTTCCCCCTCCTGTACAGCCTCATTCTTTGAGGTCCCCCTCATACTCTGATCAGAGAAGCAGCAGTCAGTAGTCCCTCATTTTTGGATTTAAATCCTGACTCTCCAGTGGCTCTAGAATTGCCAGGGGACTAAGGTTACCATCTGATTAACAACAGGCCCAGGGACTTGCTTTGGTAATGCATTTGCATAGCAAATCCCCTCTTCATTTCTGTTTAGTGAGATAGTTAAGGAATTAAAACTCCCTCACTCACCCTTTGGTCCCACCATGGATCTTGAGCTCATCATTTAATGTGTCCATGTCCGAACCTGTTTTCTCATCTGCAAGATGCAATTAAATATTGCCATTCTCACAGTCTCACTTGGGTGTTGTAAGGACTAAACCTGAGCTTATTGGCATAGAACTATTAAGGGCTCAAATGGGAGCAGGGCATCTAGACCTGAGTCCTCACTATACAAACCTCTGCATTTCTTTCCACTGGGTCTCCCTTGACAATGATTTATGGCTCCCTCCCCACCACCATCAGCTCCATCATTTAGTCAGTCAACTCTCATTTATCTAGCAACAGTGGCTGTTGGGGGTTTTGATCTATATCGTTGGCACATGTTGCTGCCTCCATTTGTGGGCTCCTCTCTCCCTAAGCACTAATAAGGTACTATATTTGATGAAGTAGGCATAAGTTGAAGACTCTGGCCTTGGGAAGAAATAAGACACTTTGGGCAGGGACAAAGGAACATATAGTCCCTTTAAGTCATGCATGCCACTGGAATCAGTCTCATATCTGGAAATTTCTCTAAGTATTATCTGTTAACTTCATTAGGGTCACAGGGTCACTGAAAAGGTTTGCCACAATGCGAAGTGCCTGGCAGACAGAGGGCAAGAACAAATCTCAGCTCCCTTCGATTTCTTTCCTTTTTCCCTCCTGTCCCTGCCAACAATCTAAGGTTAGGGGAGGAGCCAAAGAACAGACACTTTCCATTTTCTTACTGTGGTTCAAGAGCACATTGTATGGGGCTGTCTGCACATAGAGAATTGCTGTATTCTAGGTCAATAGATTTGGCGAGTCAGTCTTATCCTCAGAACTTGGGTCATTATAGCTAGAGCTTTATGTCTGCTGGCTCCAGAGCTCTCCAGGCCACACACCTGGTCACACACCTCCTAGCTTTTGCTTTTTTTTTTTTTTTTTTTTTGCTGCTCAGATGACCTGTGCCTCTGTTTTCTGGATACAAGATTTTGTAAGATATTTCTACCACATCTTACTAACTGCCCACCAACCAGTCCTCAAGCAGGCATTTGGCACAACCTGGAAAGCTGCTTTCTCACTGATTCCAAGGATGGGCAGGTTTCCCTGGGCCAAACCTCCCCGCAGGTGGCCTGGGTTTCTTTGAATAATAAAAGAAGCCCCTGAGTGGCTGAATGATTCCCTGGGGCTTGTGCCTAAACAGTCACTAGCCCCAAGTTCCAATGTGATTTGGTTCACAGTGCCAAGGCCACCTAGTACATGCATCTAGTGGGCATCTGTTAGGCTGAGAAGCGGGTGCCCAATTGCAGAATACTCTGTGTATGGGGGGTGGGGCTTTCTGGAGGGGAAGTAACTTATCTGAGCTCCGAAGGGACCAAAAAACTGGAATGCCACCAGCCTTATGCATCTGTGCTTCCAGCCCCCTCTGGGCTCTGCAGGTGAGACAGTTTCTCATGGTACCTTCTGTCAGATAGCATGAAGGAAAGTCATGCAACGGGAGTTCAGTGCCACACTGCCCATTAGCCTCCCTACTGTCCCCGCCCTTTGGCACAGCACCCCCCATTGTCACGTTTTCAAAGTTAGCTGAAGTCTCATGGTCTACCAACAGAGAATTCTGGTGACTCAAAAAGAGGAAGAGATACATCCAGAAAACGGTGGAAAAGAGACCCTGGAAGGGCAAGGAAAACCTGGCCTGATGCGGAGAGGCTGAGAACTGTTTTCTCCCCGCTGCTTGGCAGCTTTTTCTCTGTGTTCTAATGGGAGGCTTCCAAGAATCCGCTAAATGAAAGGATCACAGCAGAGGATGCGAGATAATACTAAACCAACAAAAACAAAGACCAAATGAAACAGAGAGCCATGAGAATACGCGGTTATCAAAACTTTGTTTGGTCGTATCTATTTATCATCGCTGCACAGCCTGGCTCTGCGGAATATCATTCTGTTGATGTCACTTATCCTCAGCAAAATATTTACACATACTTAAAAAACGCCAGATGAAGGGGGCTGGCCCTCTCGCTGCCTCAAGCCATTTCTCAAGTCTCATTGCCAGGTCTGGGCAGCCCAAAAGGTGGGGATACGAAGACTGTTGGCACTAGTGGGCACAGGTAAAATCTACCAAGAATTGTAGGAACGCAGCCACCCAGGAGCTGCGCCCTGTCCTGCCTGCCCTGCCCCACCTCTGCCTACCTGGCACTCGAGCAGCGGCCACATCCCAGATATGCTGTGAGCGTCTCCTCCTCCTCTCCTGATTTTCTCATTGATTAAGTTCCCAAACCATTGTTAAAGTCGGTTGCCCGTTCCTTGCAAAATGGGCTAAATTCATTAGGCTTCCCTCTGCCACAAAGGGAATATTAATAAAAGTTTGGCAGACAGAAAGGGAGGCCAACTGCGTGCCATGGGGTGGGTGACAATCTGCTCCACCCAAAGCCACCTTCTTTTTCCTTCGTGCCCCGTCCCTCTCTCCAAGCATTGGTCGTGCCCCAGACCTACTCCAGGGACTTCTGATAGGGAAGCACAAAGCAGCAGCTGTTGGGCAACATTTCGACTCCTCGCCAGCAACTGTGGTGGGATGCCATTTCCCCACCCATGCGGAGCTTATCCGGAACAATAGTCAGGCTTTAAATGGCAAACAAGCAAATACACAGAGCACAACCCCAACCCCCAAGAAGCCAACGCAGAGAGAAGCAATAACTCGCTCCCAGGCAAAAGGCGCCACTGAAACGCACGCAAAAAAAAAAAAAAAAATGCAGCGAGAACGGAGCTCCAAGCGTGCCTAACATGGCAGAAAGCCCGAACTGGTGCGGCCACCCCGGGTTTGGGCATCGAGGGGCACCAGGGCTCCCAGGGCGCCGACATGCACTCACCCGGCTCCAAGGGGATGCGGGGCTGGCTGAGTGGCACAAAGAGGAGCCCGGCACGATCCGGCAAAAAGCCAACTTTCCACCTGGCTCGCCAGGGCCGCCAGATATGTCAACAGAATCCATCTTTCGAAGGGCCTATTAGGCACCGGGTTTTCCCGGCCAGGGCAGAATGGCAGCTCCTGAGATAGCAGGGTGGCAGTGCCCAGGCACAGAGTGAGCCATGCGCCGCCTCTGCGCCCGGTGCCAAGGCGGGTGGCGGCCCGAAACCCACTTCAGGGGCCCCCGCCGGCCGGCGCCGCCTTCCCGGTCCCAGCCGGCCAGTGCACCACGCCGGCCAGCGGGAGCGGGGCCTGGGCGCGTCGCTCGGGTGGCGGCCTCGGCCCGCGTCCCCGCCTCCGCCCGGCCCTCCCCACTGGCCCTGGCCTCCGGGCGCCGTCCTGCCCCAGGGATCAGGCCCCTGCCGGGGCTCCCGGCTCTGGGCTCCGGGCCCCGCCGGGCTCGCCCAGTCCAGCGCGCCCCCTGCGTCCCGATGGCAGGTCTGCCCCAGGGAGGGCGGGGGTGACCCCGTCCAGCACGAGGGCGTCGCGGCCACTACCTCGCTATCAGGGCCACCGCCTCCAGGAAGCCGCGGGGGTGGTCGCGGGGGTGGGAACTCTCCGGTCTGGTCTTGCCTCTGGACGCCTGAAGGGGGTGCACAGCGGTGGGAGCCTCAGTAGCCGCTGTCACCGAGCCGCTGTCGCCTTCGCCGCAGCCGCCAGTGGTGCGTGAGCGTGTGTGCGCCTGTGTCCAGGCGAGTATGTCGCATGCGGCGCTTGGCCTTTACTATATACTCCAAGGGGGGGGAGGAGGCGGGGAAGGGGAGGGCTTGGGGGAGGCGGCGGAGGAAGGGGAGCAGGAGGGGGGCGAAAGGGTACTCTAGCAGGCGGTGGTGGAGGAGGGACAGGTGATCTCGCCCATGGGGAAGGCGTGGTTGTGGGCGGCGCTGGATGATGGGAGGAAAGGGAGTTGGAAGCTGAGGGATGTGGGGGTGTGCATTGGGAAGGCCTGAAGAGCAGGGACCCAGCTGCCTCAAGGTGAGCTGGGGACCAGTCTAGATCCCGGGATGAAGAGGAAAGAGGAATGGAGCCCAGGAGAATGTGGTTGGCCAATGGAGACCAGGGAGATGAGAAGGACCTGGATCACCCTAAAATGCCCAGTGCAAAGCAGATCGAATATTCTCCTAATACGATGGGACATTAGTGAAGACAAAATTAGTCCAAGTACAGAATCTAATTTCCATCTAAGAGGCGATATTATTATAATCATGCACCTAGTGTAAGCCAGATACTGGACTATGAACTGGAGTTAAAGAAGTGACAAATGCACAGTTAGTAAATAATATGATCAATAGTATTTTTATTGATCACTAAATTTTTTAAGCTTGAATCCTTAAAATGCTTTAAGAAGGCAAATGAAGCAACTGCATTGATTTAATAAATCCTTAGACATAGAGATGTTTTCTATTAATCAAAACAGGATGAAGATAGTTGAGAGAGAATGGCAGAGCTGGGATTATTTTTATCAGACCAGACAACAGTATGCATCTAATAGTCCTTTGTATGCTCCGATTGTCACTTCCCTCTGGTACAAATTGAGGTGGCCATAAGAGAATGAAATACCTAGGGAGAGCTTCCTTCCACTTGGCCAGTTTATAACTAGTATGGAAACCCCATTTATATTTGAAAGGCTCCATTCTAACTATGATGTAAAGTAAATTTAATGTGGTAGTAAGCAGGGCCAAATTATGACCTCTATGGGTACTTTTATCTTTTTGTTGTTCTTGTTGTTGCTGTTATTGTTTTTCTAGGTGGGGTCTCAGAGTCCAGGCTGACCTGGAACTACAAGTCCCAGGCTGGTCTCAAACTCATGGCAGTCCTCCTACCTCTGCCTTCCAAGTGCTGGGATTAAAGGTGTGCACCACCACACCCAGCTTGGTACGTTCATCTTTGTGGACTCTTTCCTCCAAAAGAATGATATTACAAGTTATACCTCATAAATGCATTTGTCTAAAGATGAACAGCATTATGTGTTTAGTTTCTTCAAGCTAGAAGATTTCTTGTTTTTACTCATTAAAAAATTTTAGAATCTTTTCACATCCCTCTAAAAGCATCTTGGGCTCCCAAGTTCTGCTTCCACTGTGTCTAGTGGAAGACATCCTGGTGGTACCAATCTTTGGTACTGAATTTCCTCTTTTGAAAAAGAGTTCAATTAAGAAGAAGCCAATTGACACATGGGCAGAAAGACAGGAATTTCAAGTTTGAGAGTTGATAATAATATCAGAAGTACATACCAATCCCTTCTCATTTCAGTAAGGATTTTGGGAGATAAATTCATGCAGAGTAAGTAAGGCTACCTGTGGAAATATTTGCCTATGAATATTTCAATCAACTCTGTAGCCAGAGACTTTTTCTATGGATCTTGTTACTGTTCCAAATTCTTAGATCACATATGTGAGGCTTCACGTAGTTGTCAGTATCTTGCTTGAATACAACATAACTGGGCAATTATAACTGAGCAAGTTCATGGGCAAAAAGACTCATAAAGGAGCTCTCTCTCTCTCTCTCTCTCTCTCTCTCTCTCTCTTTCTCTCTCTGTGTGTATGTGGTGGGGTATGTGTCTATAAGATAGGCAGTGATCTATATCCTAAGAGGCAATTACTAACTTATTTCTTTTGTTGGCTTTGCTACAATGTTGGGTTAATGTTTGATCCTTACTGGCAGTTGTGATTCATACTTGCTGCCCTTTGAGTGCTGTTTTCAAGAAAGATTATATTGATTCAAATTTATACATAATAAATATGCACCATGACCCCCTCCCAAAGAAATGGACAGCAGTACCCCTCCACATTGCCACAGGGGCTGCCCTTACAGAGAGAAAGAAAAAAGAGGGAAGGAAGGTCTAATCTGGGGGGGCAGAGGGTGCTTTGGGACAGAAATGGGACATTAACATAGAAGACTTATGTTTACACGGTCAAAGAAGTACATAAGAAAATGGATGGAAGACAGACATGTCCAAACAGTAGGAAAGAAAACAACAGAAGTCTTCCAGGGTAGGTCTGTGTGGTTTTTTGAGACCTATAATTTTAATATCTGGTGACTAAATAAGAACCCAAGAATTTCTCCATTCCAGATCTGATTCTTTTATCTATATTCTACTTCCCCAACACAGCATCTCCTCATAATCCAGCTTTCACATGCTTACCAGATGGGCAACTCATTCGTTTATAAAAATAAATATCTATTAGGCACCTACTGGTTACTAAGTCACTGAATTAAAGACTTCAGTTAGGGAAATGGTTAATACATGGTTGCTCACCCCAGTTTGCTCAAATGAATAAACAAACTGTTGATAATACACCATCATAGTATGTGGTACACAGTGAGTTATGAACTGGGCTAGGTAAACACCTAAAGGAATTGGCCTGTCACTGGGTGGGAAATGATGTAGGGCTGAGAAGTCAGGAGAAGCCTCACAGGTACTGAATGCTAACAGAAAAATGGTAGTTTTACAGTGTAAAGGGAAGACATTCTAAATGAAAGGAATAGCAGGTACTAAAGCTTGGATGTAAGCATGTTCTAGAGGCTGATGATATTTTGTGAATCTGGAATTGATGTCTGTGAATAACAGAAAGGGAGGGTGTTGCAGTCAGCTTTCTAGTTGCTGCGCAGAAAGAACCCAAACAAAAGCGGCTTGTAGAGGAATGGGTTTATTTGGCTTACGGACTCGAGGGGAGACTCCATTCTGGCAGGGAAAACGATGGCATGAGCAGAGGGCTGGACATCACCTCCGCCACAGCACTGCAAACAGCGGCAGGAA
>PVHP010028401.1:0-23176 GCA_004024765.1 Zapus hudsonius | reverse complement strand
TTCTTTCATGTTAATCTATTCAGAGGCATGGCAGCCAAGAAACAGTGGCCACATGCCATAAGTACTGAGTCGGAAAGAACCTGAGGAGTTTATATCTATCTATTGCTCTACAAATAAGCGCTTTGCTTTTTTATAATCCCACCAAGAATCACTGAGCTGCTGAAAGAGAGGGTGAGAGAAAGAAAAGAAAGAAAGGAAGAAAGGAAGGCAGGAGGGAGGAAGAAAAGGAGAAAAATCACAAGCCCACACTCATGTAAAAGCACTGTGATGTTTTTCGTTTGCTTTTGGCACTAAGCACTGTAGTGTAGTAGTGGAAAGAATGGAGACTATGCAGTCTTCTATTACAACTAACCACTACATTAAAAAGGAATATCCTGATATTTGACCTAACTTTGAGACAAAACAGATTAATTTTACAAGTACCATAGCAAACCTCAAAAAAGTGAAGAATCAGGATTTAAAAAAAAACAGCAGTTAGATTAGTGGATATTTAAAAACTCAAATGAAGGGGGAAATCAGTAAAAGAAAAATATCAATTCTTTAATCAGAATGCTACTAAAGTAAAATTAATTATTCAAGAAAAGTGTTGCTTTTTAACATTTTGGTGTCCATGAATAAATGGTAGATTTGTAAGTTATTAGCTTACAAGGGTGTGACTTGATTATACCTGTATGTAGTCTGGATTCTTTCTGTGAGATAGATGGGATAGGTTAAGTCACATTTGTATGCTGAAGCTTACAACTAGCACCTATGAATGGATAAAAATATTTAAGGCAGGGGGAAAAGTTGTCAAGTGGATCTTACACATGGGATTTAAAAGTACTGTGGCTTATTTACCTAACAAAAGTTCTGAGAGGAAGTAACATTTCACCTAGACAAGTTGCCCATTCCAAGTTTGTGAACAAGTTAAGTGGCATTAGGAAGCATATACATTACTTGCTACATTTCTAGTTCTGTTATAAAGTCTTCTGAGAACCTGGCCAAATCTCACCTAAACTTTTTCAGAGAAAGTCTGCATACCATCTGGAAGTAACTTTAAGGTAAAAATGAATTCAGAGAGGCATGGTTGCAAGCCACACAGGGGGGACTGAGAAAGCTGCCTCAGCTTCTTCCTCTTTAAAAAGCGTCCTGGGAGGGAAGTCTCAGAGGCCTTTCCCAGCATTAAATAGATTTATTAGTAGCAACAGGAGCACTGGGATAATATTCCCAAGAGTCTTCTGATTAAGACTGGAACTTGGGACCAAAACCCAAAGCTTTTCATGAGCAGAAAACACTAGCAAAAAAAAAAAATAAAAAATTGAGCCTTCCTAAGAACAAAATATAAATATTTTTTAAAGTTTTAAAATTAGCACAGTTAAAATGCTGCCAAAACTAATAAGACTGACTTTGAACCATTTTAACAAAGTCAAAACAAAGCCATGCTATTTTAATTAAGAAATAATCTTATTCTCTATATTCTAAGCAATAGGAGAAAGCACTGCTTTACAGTGTTCTCTCCTATATACTGTTTATCCAGAGGTAAACATCTGTGTAGCTGGCCAGGGAGAGGCTGAGGGCCTGCACTTGGGCTCCTCAAGCCATGGCAGAGACACAGTAATATCAGGCATAGTGCAAATGGTAAGTTCCTCAGGGATTTAGGTTGGCCTCACTTTTCTTTGCAAGCAACTAGGATAAGAGACCACAAGGATTATATTTTATATGATTTACAGAAAATAGAACTAACAAAGAAGAGAAAATATCAAACGGTATTTTTGGCTTCAGTGTAAATAAAGACTTTTATCACAGCTATAGGTGGGCAACAGCGGCCAAGGATGTCTAAAGGTGTTTCATAGGAGTACTTTCAGTGGAGCTCTTTAGGTAGAACGGTACAAAATGTTCTGGAACCTTCATCAAGAGAAAGCATCTACCACAGGCAGTCCATGAATCCACAGGCTTGAACCTCTCATCACCTGCCACCTAGAGCTGGTGGCCTCTCCCAGTCACTAATGGCAATACAGCAATATGACAGGTAATGCTAAACAAGCAGGCAGAAGTCTTAGTTTCATACTCCACATTCTGAATAAAGACCAAGTGTATAAGATAAGAGGGATCATGGGCTGGAGAGATGGCTCAGCTGTTAAGGCACTTGCCTCCAGTGCCTAAGGCCCCGGGTTCAATTCCCCAGGACCCACATATGCCAGATCCACAAGGTGGTGGCCCTGGTGTTCTCTCTCTGTCGCTCTGTCTCTGTCTCTGTATCTCTCTGCTTGGAAATGAATAAATAAAATATTTTAAAAAAATAAAAAAGGGATCATAGCTGATTTAATCAGCCATGGTGGGCTGGTTAGCACACCTGAGGCAGGAGGTAGAAGAGAAGGAAGACTATCATTGTCCTACCTCCTCCTTTCCTGTCCTGTGTACCTATCCTCTGTTCCTCCTATCCTCTCAACTCCAAATTGTGCTTCTCACACACTTCTCACACAGCCTAACCCTGCACCCTACTCTAGGAGTCTCCCCTAAGCTCACAGAGGCAACAACTTCTGTCACCAGCATGTGGCATGCAAAAGAGTGAGGCCAACCCTCAGGCACACTGCCAAGCCACATGGAAAACCAAGATGTGTTCTTGGCACCCACACTGGAACACTAACACATTCCTCTTGTTAAACATACTTTACAAAATGTCCATGGTTTGCTTAGTTCTATATTTCAGATACCTAATGTGTTAAAATCATTTTTTGGTCTATGCTTTTGCAAAAGCCCATACAGCTCAAAGTTTCTATGAGAAAACCCTTAAACTAACACAACCAACCAACTTAAAAAAAGGGGGGGGTCTAAGGATATGGCTCAGTGGGTAATGTGCTTATTGCACAAGTGTGAGGAACCTGAGTTTGATATCCCAGAACTCACATTTATTTTATGCTGCACGTGGTGGATATACTTTTAATCTCAGCACTTGGGGGACTGAGGTAGGAGGATCACCATGAGTTTGAGGCCAGCCTGGTCTACATAGTGAGTTCCAAGTCATTCATGGATAGAGTGAGATCCTGCCTCAAATGGCACCCCGCCCTGGGAAAAAAAAATCAAGGGGCTGGAAAGATGGCTTAGTTGGTAAAGTGCTTGGCACTCAAGGCATGCAAGTATAAGGACCTGGGTTCAAATCCCAAAGCCCACTTAAAATGTGTGGTGGTGTGTCTATAATCTCAGTGCTGGTGTAAAGAGATAAGGAGAATTCCTGGGACCTGCTGGCTAGCCAATCTAGCTGACTTGACAAGCTCTGGGTTCAATGAGAGAGACCTTGTCTCAAAATTAAGGTGGAAGATCAATCAAGGAAAACATCTGACATCAGCCTCAGGACTATACCTTCATATGTGCATTCATAAACAAACATGTGCACCCATAAGTACACATGTATACATACACACATACATGCATACATACTACACACATGTACAAAGAGCTACCAAACTTCATTAAATCTTCATTTCCAATAGATGGAACCAGACCTCAAAAATTTTGTGAACTCTAAAACAATTTCCTAGGTAGGAATTTTTTGCTTGACTTTTGGGGGGTACAGATCATAACAATGCGTATAGGAAACCTTTGTAGCACTTATGCTACCAGTCTATTGCTAAAAAGAGGGTACATTGAGCCAGGGAGATGGTTCAACAGATAAAGTGCTTGCCTTATAAGCATGAGGATGAATTTCATTCCCAGTACTCACATAAATGATGGGCATGGTGGAATGCCGTGTTCTCAGTGCTGGGGAAGTGGAGACAGGATCCCTGGGGCTCAATAGCCAGCTAGTCTAGCCTGTCAATGAGAGACCTGTTGCAAAGGAGGTGGATGGCATTCCTGAGGAAGACACCCAATGTTGTCTTATGGCTTCCACATTCATGCCTAAACATACACTTGCACACATATGAACACACACACAATTATGTATGTTCATGCACACACACACACACACACAAAAGAAGGAATAGAAAAAGACTATGTATTTAGGAGTAAGGCAAAGATTTGACTGGCCGATTGATATTTAAAATATTTTAACACTGGGCATGATTACACACATTTAAATCCCAGCACTCAGGAGGCTGAGACAAGAGTAGTATCATAAATTTGGGGCCAGCCTGGACTGCATAGCAAGACCCTGCCTCAAAATACAAGCATTTGAGTATGTAGCTTAGTTGGTAGAGTGCTTTCCCAGCATGAAGCCCTGGGATAGATTCCCAGTACTGAATAAACTGGGTGAGGTGGCACATGCCTGCAACCCAGCATCTGGGAGGTGGAAGCAGGAGGATCAAGGCCATCACTGGTTACATAGTTCCGGGCTAGCCTGAACTACATGAGACCCTGTCCAAAACAAACATGCCTAAGATTGTTTTTCTATTTTAAATGCAACACCAACTGTGCATGGGGGAAAAAAATCTATCCCCTTCAGTAGATACTGTATTTCATAGCATGTAGCTTTTTAAAACAAGTGTCATTGGCTTTATTAGTCTCAAGCAGAAAGTGAGGGCTGTAAGGAAGAGAGAAGCACTTGGTGAAGGACCCTTTCAAAGCTCTAGGAACCCACATCTAGTGTCAAGAGTCCTGACTTTCCCAGAGTCAGTGTTTATAGTGGACACTGTTTTTTACTAGTTTAGGCCCTTAATCTTTCTTTTCCCAAAGCACCTAATATTCAAGTGTCATTAACTTTCTTTTTGTTTTTGCACAGGGTTTCACTATGCAGCTCAAGCTGGCCATGAACTTACAATGTAGCTCAGGCTAGCCTCAAACTCCTGATCCTCTTGCCTGAGACTCCAAAGTGCTGGGATTACAGTTAGGTAATCCATGCCCAACTTCCAGTGTTAACTTTAACAATCCCATACTTACTGAAAGTAGCTGATTAGGAAGTGTGAGAGAAGAGGAAGAGAAGAATGATGCGTTCTACCGTACATATTATTTCTGACATCATACTTGGGCACCTGGGTGCTTAAGAAATGCTCACTGAATAACTACAGCAACTTCAGATGAGGCCAGAGATAGGACTTCAAATGACAGTATAAGTATAAATTTCCCATTGCCAAAGTCAGACAAGGTCAAGAGCAGCTATGTGCATGTGGAAGACAGCTGCAATGTAAGAATGCTATAAATAGACCAGAATCAAGACTAAGGACAGGAGCAAAATTTCTAGGGAATATCTTGGAGATTGAGAAGCTAGGCACTAAACACTAAGGAGCCAGGAACACTCAGAAGCATAAAATCAAAAACCATAATGGGCCGGGCGTGGTGGCACATGCCTTTAATCCCAGCACTGGAGAGGCAGAGGTAGGAGGATCACCATGAATTCAAGGCCACCCTGAGACTACATAGTGAATTCCAGGTCAGCCTGGGCTAGAGTGAGACCCTACCTCAAAAAAAAAAAAAAAAACATAATGGAATTAGGCACAGTAGCTCACACCTATAAATAGCAGGTGGGAAGGAGAGGCAAGAGAATCACCCATGAATTTGAGGCCAGATTGATGTACACAGTGAGCTCCAGTCCAATCAGAGCTACACAGTGAGAGTTTGTCTCAGAAACATACAAAATAAAACACCATAAAGGGTTACAGTTAGGGAAGCAGAGACAGGAATAAAGTGATATTGAGGGCTGGAGAGATAGCTCAGCAGTTAAGGCACTTGACTGCAAAGTCTAATGACCAGAATTCAATTCCCCAGTATATATATACATACATATATATACACACACATATATATATGTACACATAAAGTCAGATGCATGGAGTGGCCCATGCATCTGGAGTTCCTCTGCATTGGCAGGAGGCCCTGATGCCGATTCTCTCTCTCTCTCCCTCTTTCTCTCTCTCTCCTCTCTTCAATTGCAACTAAATAAAAATACTTAAAAAAATAAAATGGGATTCAGAATAGAATTGTTAAGATATAGAAAGCTTTTGCCATTCTCAGATCTGTCCTAAAATTTCTTTCCTAGCACAATCAAGAACATATTGTCACAGACATACCACATTTAATTTTTTTTAATCATATAAAGGGCTGGGGAAAGGATTAAAGGTGGTTAAAGGTGCTTGCATGCAAAGCCTACCAGCCTGGGTTGAATCCCCCATATGAAGCCAGATGCAAAGTGGTGTATGCCAGTGACCTCAGCATACTGACAAGGGAGGCAGAGCCAGAAAAATCTGAAGCTCCAGGGCCAGACTTGTTTGCAGCAGCAAAAGAGACCCCACCTCAAAGAAAGTAGAGCACAGACAACTCCTCTCATCCCACACACATGATGTGGCACACATGCATACATGCAAGTAAATAAAATTTTAAAAATTACTTAAAGTCATAGGTTAATAAGTAATGACAGAATTTTCTAAACTTCTTGTGGTTAAAGAGACAGCTAAATATAAATGTATGTATGTATGTATGTATTTTGGTTTTTTGAGGAAGGGTCTCACTGTAGCCCAGGCTGACCTGGAATTCACTATGTAGTCTCAGGGTGGCCTTGAACTCACATCGATCCTCCTACCTCAGCCTCCCAAGTGCTTGGAGTCACCATGCTAGGCAGTTAATTTGTATTTTAACAAGTCAATGAATTCTTCCTCCCTCTTCTTCCTTCTTCCTCCTCCCAAATGCTGGGATTATAGGCATGTGCCACTTTACCCAGTTTATGAGGTACTAGGGTTCGAAGCCAAGGCTTTGTGCTTGCTAGGCAACCTGAAGCCCCATTACTAATTCTTAAAGGCAGCAAAAAGCAAGCCCATGGGGAGCTAAAGCTGACTTTTGGGCCCAGGAACACAGTACACACCTAACTCAGGATCACATCTTCCTGAGATTAGGCCTGCCCTGACTGAGCAGAAGTCTCTCTTCCTCAGTCACTGTCAACACTCAGGCAATGCAGAGCCAACTGTTAGGTGACTGAGGCTGAGGGGCATTCGGTAGAGCCTTCTGCTCTTCCTGAGATTTGACTTTGCTAATAGATATTGCTGGGATACAGCTATTTTGGATACTTTCATAATGTTCTTAATTTTTGAAAACCTCTAAAAATGCACAAATTTCACAGGTGATAGTTAAGAATGTATATTTTGTAGCTGGGTATGGTGTATATGCCTACAAACCTAATACAAGAGAGTGAGGCAGGAAGATCATGAGCTCAATGTCACCTTGGACTACAAACTGAGTTTGAGACCAACATGGGCTATATGGGGAGCACTTGTCTCAAAAGACACAAGCAAATAAACATTACCCTCTGACCTATATAATTGTGGGACTATGGGACATCAGAAAGCAACAAGCCTGTGCTCTGAAGGTTCTCATTTATACATTCCAGTTTTGTGTAAGCTTTAAATTATATAGGTATATATTTTATATAAGCATGTTTATTTTCAAGTTGGGAGGCAGTAGGGGCTTGAGCATACTAGGGCCTCTTGCCACTGAAAATGAATTCCAGGTATTTTATGTGGGTACTGGAGAATTGAACTTGTCAGGCTTTGCAAGCAAGTGCTTTTAACTTTTGAGCCATCTCTCTAGGCCCCAGTATTGTATAAGCTTTAAACATACATCCCTAAAAACAACCTAGCCCCCACCCAAACCAGCCTAGAAAAACCAAACAGGACTCAGTGGAAACATAAGTTTAAAATAGTCTGGACATCAGATGATTTGGATGAGGCGAGGAGGTATTAGACAATGGAAGGGATTAGAAGTAAAGAGATCCCAATGACACTGTGGAAAAAGTGAGCAATGATGAGTGAGGTTGGGTCCGATGAAATGAGTTAAGAAAAATTCCCAGATGTGGCCCAAGGGATGCTAAGGATCGCCTCTTAAAAGTGACATAGATGTTAGGTCATGGAAGGATTTTTGGGAATAGAGAGATCTAACTATTTTTTTTCAATCATTAGTTTTCTAGTTATAAAAGTAAAATTTATTGCTTATTATAATAATTTATTAAAACCCCAAAACTCATTCATAGTTCTGCTATCAGATATTATTTTTAATCAATTATATTTGTGCTGGTTTTTGCATTGGTAAGTATAATAGGTATATATATTTATATTTGCTTTTTATTTCACAGAAAATAAATACATCCAGGAACAACTATACCCTGTTTAAATTTACTATTCCTCTTTAACCACTATTTTTTTTCTGGGATAAAGAAATCTACAGGACTGGGAATGTATTTCAGTTGGCACAGTCCTTGCCTACCCACTTTGTATGCACAAAGCCCTGGGTTTAATCTCTAGCACCACATAAACAAGGCACAATGGCTCAAACACCTGCAATCCAGAATTTCAGAAGGTATAGGCAGCAAGATCATGAATTCAAGACCATTCTTGGCTGCTATATACCAAGTTTGAGGTTAGTCTGGGCTACATGAGACCTTGTCTCAAAAAAAGAATTCTTTTCTGAATATTTGTATTTACTTTAGAATTATTTCCTGTCTAGATCTAAAAAGTAGAATTTGTTTCCGACTCAGTGCTGGTATTATGGGCATGCATTACTATGAACTCAGTCTAAAAAAAAGTGGAATTATTAAAGATTCTAGAGTGTACTTCCAAGTAGTTATTACAAATTTAACCTCTCACTACCTAGTGACAAAAATGGCATTACATCATACTCTTGCCAGAACTGAGAAATGTATATAGCAGAAGTTGTATCTGTTTAAACTCTAATCTAACGCTTAATGTCTATTGAATCCTTGATCAGATTTCTACACAAGGCAGCATGAAGGAATATGTGCTTCTACTGCTCTTGGCTATGTGCTCTGCTAAACCCTTCTTTAGCCCTTCACACTTAACCCTGAAGAATATGATGCTGAAGGACATGGAAGACACAGATGACGATGATGACGACGATGATGATGATGACAACTCTCTTTTTCCAACAAAAGAGCCAGTGAACCCCTTTTTCCCATTTGACTTGTTTCCAACATGTCCATTTGGATGCCAGTGTTACTCTCGAGTTGTCCACTGTTCAGATCTAGGTAAGCACATATGTCAACTGTTTTGACAAAAAATGCTATTCTGACAAAATTAAAAGGATGGAAAAAGTCATTACAAAACGTTGAAAAAAATTTTTCATTCACTGTAAAATACTGTTTTAGTGGAATGTCAGTGTGGTCAATGCCCTCTCCTCCCTCATTTCTAGTTTAAACTACTTAAGAAGGAGGACTGTGAGTTCAAAACCAGCCTAGGCAACACTGGGAGACCCTGTATCTTACAGAGAAAACAAGGGGGTTGCGGTATACCTTGGTGGTAGAGTGCCCATTGATGGCCCTGGGTTTCATCTCCAGCATTGTAAAACAAACAAATATTTAGGCAGAGTATAGCAGATTCAAATGATATACATTTTTATTTTTAATTTAAGAATAGGGGCTAGGGAGATAGTCCAGTCAGTAAAGTTCTTGCCACACAAATCTGAGGACCTCAGTGCAAATCTGCAGCACCGACATGAAAGCACAATGTACCAATGTGCACCTGTAATCCCGGTGCTGGGAGGCAAAGACAGGGAATCCCTGGGGCTCACTGGCTCATCTAGCTGAATCAATGAGTTCCGAGTTCAGGGAATGACTCAGTGGGGTGGTCTGATTCAGGTGTCCCCCATAAACTGATGTGTTCTGAATGCTTGTTCCCCAGCTGATAGCAATCAGGGAATTAGAACCTTGTTGGAGATATGTTGTTGGTGGAGGGGGTCTTATGGGTGTTATAGCCAGCTCCCCCTTGCCAGTGTTTAGCACACTATCCTGTTGCTATTGTCCACCTGATGTTGGCCAGGAGGTGATGTCCACCCTCTGCTCATGCCACTGTTTTCTCTGCCATGATGAAGCTTCCCCTAGAGTCTGTAAGCCAAAATAAACCCATTCCTTCCACAATCTGCTTTGGTCTGTTCTTTGTGCCAGCAAGGAGAAAGCTGACTATATTTTTTCTTTTCTTTTTTAAAAATATTTTATTTATTCATTTTCAAGCAGAGAGATACAGAATATAGATGAGAGAGAGAGAGAGAGAGAGAGAGAGAGAGAGAGAGAGAGAGAGAGAGAGAGAGAGAGAACGAACCAAGGCCACCACCTTGTGGATCTGGCCTATGTGGGTACTGGGGAATTGAACCAGGGGCCTTAGGCACTGGAGACAAGTGTCTTAACTACTGAGCCGTATCTCCAGCCCCAACATTTTTTCTTGAAAAATAAGTGATTGAGGAAGACACTTGGCATTGACCTCTGGCCTGTACACACACATACATGTGCCCACACACATACAACATGTATACAGATGTGTACACCACACACAAAAAATTCAGAATAGGAACATAATGCATGTCATAGATCATTTCCTTCTTTTCTCAAACTAAAGCATTTATTTTAATTTCCCTCACTGCAGTTCATTTCATGTTATCAAAAGGCTGTACTTTCTTTTTTTTTTAACATATTTTATTTATTCATTTTCAAGCAGAGAGATAGAGATAGAGAGAGACAGAGAGAGCATCAGGGCCACCACCCTATGGGTCTGGCCTATGTGGGTCCTGGGGAATTGAACCGGGGGCCTTAGGCACTGGAGGCAAGTGCCTTAACCCCTGAGCCATCTCTCCAGCCCAAAAGGCTGTACTTTCATGTAAAATTCTAGGGTAACAAAATAAAGTCTCTGCCTGGAACAGTGAAATAGGTTATATACACTGTCTGAAATCTTTAATCTAGACATTTTATTAAAAATATTTTTATTTATTTTCAAGCAGAGAGACAGAAAGAGGTATGGGGTGGGGGAGAATGGATATGCTAGGTTCTTTTGCTACTGCAAATGAACTCCAGGTGCATACACTACTTTTGTGCATCTGGCTTTATGTGGTTACCAGGGAATTGAACCCAAACCATCAGATTTTGCAAGAAAGCACCTTTAACTGCTGAATCATTTCTCTAGCCCCCAATCTAGACATTGTTGCTGTAACAAAATAACTGAGCAAAATAACTTAAAGCAGAAAAAATGTTCTTTGGCTTATGGTTTCGGTCTATTATGGCAGGGAGAGTGTGGCAGGACATTAGCAGATGACACCATGACAGCCAAGAAGAGGGAGTGAGGGAAAGAATTCTTGCACTAACTGGCTCTCTACTTTTTTTTTATTCCCTCTTATGGGGGTGCCACTGGAAAATAGGGTAGATGATCCCTCAGATAATTGCCTCTATAAATGCCCTCACAGACACACACCTCATAATCCAATCAGGTTGGTAATCAAGATTAATCACACAAATCTACCTCAATGTCAACTTGAGATCCAAATAAATCTCCAGGCCATGACATTCCATCCCTGGTCCCCAAAAGGCTTGAGTCAATTTTATAAGGCAATATGCATTCAGTCAATCTCCAAAAGTCCTACTTCCAACACTGTCTAAAAACCCAAGTTCAAAATCTCCTCTTAGATACAAGGCAAAGTCTTAGCTGTGTGTGAGAACTTGTAAAATCAAAAAGAAATCCCATATATTTAAGATATAGTGGCATAAAATATACACTCCTATTCTAAAAGGAAGAAATAAGAGAATGGCAAGGAGGGACTGGACTAAAGGAAGATCAAAACCCAGCAGGGCAAACATTAAATCCTGTACACCTGTGCCTGGCATTTGGGGCACATGGTGGCATGGCCTGAGCTCTGAATTTCTTGTTAGCCCTGCTCTATTACCTCTATAGTTATATCCACATGACCTCTCTTTTGGGCTGGCCCTGCTGTTCCCTTGGCAGACCTTACACATTCTTGGCACCACTAACTTTAGGGGGTCTTCAATGCATCTTTAGCTTCACCTTCAACACTTCGCAAATCCCCTTCTCTGGGGCTGCCTGCAGGGATCCTGACCTTGCCAAACCCTGCTTGGCCTTCCAGACTTTCCTTTGAAATCTAGATAGAAATCTCCATGACCATTTAACTCTTGCATTTCACATGCCTGCAAAACTAGTATTATGTGGGCAGTGCCAAGATCTTCCACCAGCTTGAAGTATCAGTTGGCACATCCGTACCACAGCTACAGTAGCCTCTGAGTGCCCAGATGGCTGAATGTGGTAAAAGACTTCCCTAGGGCTCTCTTCTCAAAGAAAAATCGTTCAAATGGGTTAAAATCTTTACACTCTTATGCCTGTGATGGGTAGGGACTAGTATGGCAGATGAGGAAGAAGGGAGGAGGGAAACGTATATGGAAGGTAGCTTTCTCCAATTCCTTTTATTCCACCTGGAGTACCAACCTATAAGATGGTGCAACTCACACACACTTTGAACTCTTAGTTCTCTTTGGTAACATTCTCAGATATTCCTTGAGGTATGCTTTACTAGCCTTTTTTTTTTTTTTCTTTTGGTCATCTGTTAAAACCACTAAGTTCTACATTACTTAATGACAGCTATGGATTTTAAACATTCACATCTTTACCACACTGGTGATCTTCTCTTCAGCATGATTGTATAGTATCTGTAACCTGTTTGTTTATATTTCAGGTTTGACTTCCGTCCCAAACAACATTCCATTTGATACACGAATGGTTGACCTTCAGAACAACAAAATTAAGGAAATTAAAGAAAATGATTTTAGAGGACTCACTTCACTTTACGTAAGAATATGTGCTTATCTTTAAACATTTAAGTGAAAATCCTTTATCACTGCTATACTGATAATTTATTGTCTTAGTGTAAAGAAGTCTTTTCTGTGGTTGAAGTCTGACAAAATCCTTGTATTCAGCAATTAAAATTACAGATTTAATTCAATTAATAATTTAATCCAACCAAAGTTTATTAAATAACACCTAGAAGAAAGGTCACTGGACTGAGAGTTAAATCTAGTTAGAGATAGAGCAAGACCTTACCTCGAAAAACAAACAAACAAAAAATCTAGTCAGAGAACAACGGTCACAGCACCCAGATGAAAAACCACTGGACTGAAAGTTTAAAGAACAATGGTCACTGTCGCAGTCAGCCACAAACCGCTGGGATGAATCTCCACACCAGACACAGTTTATGGGAAGAAAGGATTTATTGAAGCTATGGATCCAGGGGAAGTTCCATAACAGTGAAAGAGGCTGGCCCCCTTTCACACGTCCAAGAGAGAGAAATCCATTACCAATACCACACACTATATAGCAAACAGGCAGGGGGCTAAGGGAGAGCAATCTCCTGCCCATTATATAGCCTAAGGGCTAGTTTCTCTGAACTTCCTTATGTCCTGCCCCCTACTGACAGGCTGCCTTCCTGTAAACATCCTCAGAGATCCACCCAAGATAATTAAAAAGATCAAGTTGACAGCAAAACCTAACCATCACAGTCACTATGCACTAAAATGAAGAAAATAATTATTTACAGCAGTCATCACCATAGTGTGCAAAAAAATCTTTACCCAAACCTGTTGATCTATGACACCACACAGTAGCATAGAGAATATATCTATATGACAAGTACATATAAGGCATCTTTCCTTGATTTTTAGAAATGAAAAGAAATTCCCTTTAATTTTTTCAATTCCAATATTTTAATTTCCTAAGACTGTTCAACACTTTGGGCCTTCCAGTAGACTTTCTGAATGAATGTGAAATTGAGTCTGGAGGGACAGCCAGATTTTCACTGCCACAGCCATGGAGGCGTCCCATGTGAGCACTGCTCTGGTTCTGTATGTACTATCTCATGTGCTAAGCCAGGTCTGTGAGCACTGCTCTGGTTCTGTACTATAACCATGTGCTAAGCCAGGTCTGCCACTTCTGGGCCATTTCCCACACTGCCAACCTGTGATGGAGAAAACAAGCTTACAGCCTGCCATCCCTAGATAAGGTAAAAATACTAAGAGGAAAAGGTAGAAAAAGCCATATTATCACAATAGGGCCCTTGGACACTGGCCTAGTGGTATGTGGCAGAATCAAGTTGAGATCCTGTATGTGAGATCTCCTGTCACCCTGGGGCAAAGACACACATAGTAATCATGCTTGAGGCACAATGAAGGATGGTAAATACTCTATCAAGGTTAACTGGCAAAGTGTTGCCCTCAAAGACTAGAGTCTGAGTCAATCTTACTGCAGAGCCCATATTCAAGTGCTGCATAGTCAGGCAGCTGGACCTTAACTGTTCCTTTGCCTTTAAACTATGAAGAGAGCTCGAACTCAGACATGGAAATTCACCAAATAAAATGCAATATATATACATAATGATATATATATATATTGCCAATATATATATATATATATATATATATAGAGAGAGAGAGAGAGAGAGAGACACACACACTTACTTTTTTTTTTTTGAGGTAGGGTCTCGCTCTAGTCCAGGCTGACCTGGAATTCACTATGTAGTCTCAGGGTGGCCTTGAACTCACAACAATCCTCCTACCTCTGCCTCCCATGAGTGCTGGGATTAAAGGCGTGCGCCACCACGCCTGGCCACACTCACTCTTAAAACAATCAGCAATAGCACAAGGGATTCCACCAGTGATCCACCTAGTTCATATCATGACTTCATACCATAAAAATTTTTGGAGAACAGCAAGGCCATTATTCTACCTCCAGAGGCTGGAAAATATATATATATATATATATATATATATATATATATATATATATATATATATGATGTAATTAAAGAATTTAGATATACAGTGTATAAATGTTTCTACCACTTCTTCAAACATTCAGCTTAGACAATTACAAGAATAATAACTAGTGGCATATTCAACAGCAGAATCACAAAAGTTTTAAATTTAATTTGTCATTCATTATTTTATTGTATTTAAGGAACTCAATCTACATGTATTCTTGTTTTCATTGGGATGTGATAATCTAAAAGATACTGGGGCCTGGAGAGAAGACTCAGTGGGCAAAGCACTTGCCACATAAACTTGAGGACCTAAATTCAGATCCTCAGATCTCACATGCAGGCAGATGCAGTAGTACACATCTATTAGCCCAGTGCTCATATAGCAAGATGGGAGGCAGATAGGAGAATCTGCAGAATCTCACAGGCCAGCTAGCCTGGCATATGTAGCAGTGAACAACAAGGAAACTCTGTCTCAAACAAGGTGGAAGGTAAGGACCAACACCCGAGGTGGTCCTCTGACCTTCACATGCACATGCATGTTATGAGAGCCACAAACCTAATATCTCTCATATTCTCTCTCTCTCACACACACAAATACACACACACATACATACATACATACAAGTAAAAAAAAAGGTATTGGAAGCATTCTTAGACCTTTGATATTATTTTTTTAAAATATTTTATTTATTCATTTTTCAAGCAGAGATACAGAGGTTGAGAGAGAGAGAAAGAGAGAGAGAGAGAGCGCACCAGAGCCACCACCTTGTGGGTCTGGCATATGTGGGTCCTGGGGAATTGAACCCGGGGCCTTAGGCACTGGAGGCAAGTGCCTTAACTGCTGAGCCATCTCCCCAGCCCTTGATATTATTTTTGTCAACATTTATTTTGCATTGTGTTAAAGGATGATCTTCTGGTGTCAGGAAGATCTGGGCTCAACTTTCGCTCTGCCAGCTATGTATTGAGGAGGCGGCCTGACCTCCTTCAGCTGTAAGAAGGATTCAATGGCATGGAGAGTGGATTTAATATAATGGTTTATAAGAGTAAATGGGCAAATGTATGTAAGGTGCTCACCAGTGGTGGGGATTCTTGCCACCATTAAATCAGTTTTACTGCCAGGCCAGTGTGAGTCCACTGACCATACATGCTAATTCATGTAAACCTTTTTATTTTTAAATGAGACAGGGCTTTTATCTATATATCTATATTATCTTATCTATATTATCCAGTCTTGCCTCAAGCTCCTGGGCTTAAGTGATCCTCCTGTTAACCCTCTCAAGTAGTGGGAACTAGGATGCTTGTGCCACTGCTCCAGGCTATAAAGCACTTTTACAAGTAGATGGTTTATACTACCTAGTTTAAAAGTGTTCAATTATAATATAACCTTATATACCTACCTTAAAAGAGAAATCAAAATTCCTTAGACTTTCTATAAATGTTATGTTTCAAGCTGCTTATTTGTACTGGTGTGCTCATTAAAAGGACGATACATTTAGAAAGGAAGTGAGATCCGGGAACACTCACAGGCCTCCCCACTCACATCTTGCTGCTATTAGAGGCACATCTACCATGACTAGTTCTACACACTTTGTTGTCCTCGAACATAACCACATTGTGGTAATGAAGAATCTGGGCTGCCTCATGGCCAATTACTTGAGATAACACATAGCGTACAGTTGACTTGGGCAGCCCATCATGCCAGGCATTGTGTCACTCAGTATTTGACAGAGCAGAATAAAAGCTTTTGCCCTAGTTTTCATACTCACTATTTCTTTTATGCAGCTCTGACACAGTATGTCTTAGTTTCCCACCCCATCCCACCCCCCCGCCAAAAACAATGACAAGAGCCCTGGGCACTGTAGCTGGATCTCATGGAAGAACACTTGCAGGGTGGCCAGAGAGGGAAGTCACTTTTTCCACTTGTGACTCTTTCTGCATTGCTCAATGTAGAAAAAGAATTTCTGCTAAATTTACCTCATGGGGTCAAGTAAAGGTTCAGAAACAATCTCTGTGATTTACTGAGTTGTTAAATTCTCCCACTTAATTTTTCAGTTAAAGTAAAGCATATACTTCTAGATGGCTTCAATAGTCTGAAGGGACCCTATATTACCAAATACCAATGAGATAGTTTCCCCATTTCTCTTAGGCTTAACCTTTCTCAAATAGCAGTCATGGTATGACTGGAAGGAGGGTGACAAAAGAGAGACCCTGAGACCAGAGGGTGAAGTGAACACACATGCAGATGAATGAAGTTTAATAGCAATAAAAATAATAAAAAGTATGCACTTGTATGAAGGGAAAAACAACCATAATGTCACACCAGTAAGGCATGTTCAATCAGTCTGGAACAATGGGAATAATGTTGGACAAAATTTATAAAAGGAATTAATCTCCTGCTGCTTTGTGACAAAATCAGAGACAAAAAGGTACTGAAGAAACTAAGGAACCTGCCATCATCCTTGGTAAACATCAAAAATTCTTTCTGGGGCTGAAGAGATAGTTCAGTTGATAAATTATTTGCCCTCATGAGCATTAGGACCTGAATTTGATCCCCAGAACACAGGTGAAAAATGCTGAGTATGGTGGTATACATTTATAAAACCCAGTGTTGGGGAGGCAGAGACACCAGGAACCCTAGGACTCACTGGCCCTCCAGTCTAGCCTAATCTGGTAAGTTCCAGACCAATGAAAGACCCTGCCCACCCCCCTAAAAAAGGTAAATGGCATTTCTGTGGAATGACACCCCATATTGCTCTATGGCCTTCACACACACATATGTGCACACACATGTGCATGTACACACCCACACCCTCCCACATAAACATGCACATATACATATTTTAAATTCTTCCCAATATAACAATGAGGGAAGGAATTGAGAACATTTTGAAATGAAAATGACTATGAAATCCCATATACCAAAATCACATGGCCTCAGCAGACCAAAATGGCTGGTCAAAGGAAACCGTGACACCTCAGACACGGCATGAAGGAGTTGGCCATAGAGAGCAGTCACCCTTGTCTAAACTCTATTCTCTGGAGCTAACTCTCCTCTGAAAAGTGCTACCCTGTATCCCTGAGAAATAGATGTAGAACTGAGGAGTGCTGGGGCCAGGTCTCAGGATTCAGCATATCTGTCCAAGGCCTGAATATAAGCCACAATGCTGAGAGTAATTGTATAAGTTTTTCTTTACAGTCCTCTACTCTAGGAGAACAAATAAACATTAGTACACATGAAAGAAGTGAAGGTTTCCAAGTATACAAAATCATGCAAAATTATATTTGGTATACACTAAGCATAACCTTTTAAGATAAAGATAATGTTGGCTACATCCACGGAGGGTTAGGTACAGGCTGGCATTTCAACCATGTGAACCTATCACCTACCTAAAGACTTAAAAAGATGTGCTTGTATTTGGATGGTTCCAACTCAGTGGTAAATTTTTTTTTCAGTGGTAAATATTTTAAACTTTAGATTAGAATAGGGAATTATTAATGTTTAACCAATACATAAGTGGAAGAAAGCACATTAATTTCCATGACTAGTTCTTGGAATTCCAGGAAATCAGATCTACTTCCTAATAACATGTACCTTTCTACGCTTTATCCAGGCTCTGATTCTAAACAACAACAAGCTAACAAAGATTCACCCCAAAACTTTTCAAACCACAAAGAAGTTGCGAAGGCTATATTTATCCCACAATCAACTAAGCGAAATACCACTTAACCTTCCCAAATCATTAGCAGAACTCAGAATTCATGATAATAAAGTTAAGAAAATACACAAGGACACATTCAAAGGAATGAATGCTTTACACGTTTTGGGTAAGTTTTCCAAATGAATGAGACATTTTGAAATTGTAATTAACAGACAAGTATAGATCATTAACTTTTAAATAATTTCCAAAACAAAAATTGAAACTGATAAGCTATTTATAAGCCAGTTAAAATGTGAAACAAAATTTATAGCACCTAAATGAAAGTTTTGTGATACTCTATTTTTCAAGAATCTTCTCTGACAGTCTTAGTGTTTTGTTTTCTGAACTGAACTGGGCTTTAATAAAACCTATGTTATTCTTTTTTAAAAATATTTTCTTTATTCATTTTCAAGGAGAGGGAGGGAGGGAGGGAGGGAGAGGGAGAGAGAGAGAGAGAGAGAGAGAGAGAGAGAGAGAGAGAGAGAGAGAGAGAGAGAGAGAGAGAGAGAGAATGAGAATGCACGCACCAGGGCCAACACCTTGTGGGTCTGGCTTATGTGGGTACTGGGGAATTGAACCCAGGGCCTTATGCACTGGAGGCAAGTGCCTTAACGGCTGAGCCATCTCTCCAGCCCCAAAACCTATGTTATTCTTATCTCATAGAAAGAGCCTCTTACTGGTGTTTCCTCAAAGTTACATTTATTTTTCTTTATGTAATATTATTGCCACCATCAAGTCTTTATCATGCTGATGGGTTGGAGGAGAGAAAAAATAGAACCTGCTATATATTCCATTTTACAAAAGTCAAAGCAGTACTTTTCTAAAGGCAACAAAAAGGAGAGTGCATAGAAATATATACTGAGTAAAACCGAGTATGAATAATGAAGAGCATACCTCTTGGAATGCTCTTGAAACATGCCTCTCTCTCTACATTGAATTTCCTTCATATACAAACGGTGTGTACTAAATTATGTCATTTCCCCTACAGAAATGAGTGCAAACCCTCTTGATAATAACGGGATAGAGCCAGGGGCATTTGAAGGAGTGACAGTATTCCATATCAGAATTGCTGAAGCAAAACTAACTTCAATCCCTAAAGGTTTGTGTTTACTTTATTTAAAATATGGTATTTAAAAAAGTGTCATCTTTCAATTTGCATGCACTAATTGTTCTGGGATATTAATATCCATTAACACTAAATGAAATATCAAAAACATATTATCAGAACTACATTACAATTAGAAATCTTTGTTCTAATATATCTGACTTGAGCATGAGATTTTACAATTTTTCACATACAAATAGAGAATAGTGATCTCTTCTATAGTATTAAGCCATAATATTTTCTCCCAGTGACATTAAACATTAAGAAGCAATTTACCACTGCCAAGCTTTTTAGTTAAGATCAATTGAAGAAACAATGAACTTTCATTTTCCTTCTGTCCTCTGATATAAATTAGAAGTTCATTACAAGTAAGGAATTCTGTAGAGAAAACAGGAGCAAACAGGCCCTTTTCCCCAGCCGCACTGCTACACAGCTGAAGTGGATGGAGCCCATGGGGCTCTCCTCATATCAGCTTCTTTCCAGGAGTGCTTCTGGAGATTAATGTGCCAATACATAAAAAGGTTTGAAGACAGTGTCTGGTATACTGCAAGAGGCACCATCTTTGACATCTGGTACAGTATCATTGTGAGAAGGAGCTCTGCGCTCTTTATTCCAGATTCTTGGGACCTGAAGCTTTCTGTGCAATAAGACCAGTTTTCAAAACTATTATTTCCAAGTTTGTTACCTGAAGACTAGCTAAATAGCATTGCTTTCCTTGGAACTTTTATGCTCATAATCTTTTCGTGTCCCTGACAAAGACTCTTTCTGTTGATGACTGCCTGGCTCAGAGTAGCTCAAATTATTACTTCTACCTTTCACTTTCAAACAGTCATCTTTCAGTGTCCACCAGTAATATCAACTTCATGACACTCCTCTCTACTACTCATCTGACCTAGAGATTAACAAAAACACAGAGTTTAAGACATAGTCAAGACACAACAAAATCGTCATTCTCAACAAACAACAGTGATTTTTCACTTGGGTCTCACTTTTTTGACCCATCATCTAAAGTAAAATTGGGAAGATAATCCCACCTTTCAGAAAAGGAACAATTTAATCCAGAAAAGCACAAAATTAAAAAAATTATTTATTAAGTTGCAAGCAGAGAGAGGTAAAAGAGAGATAGACAAAGAGAATAGGCATGCCAGTGCCTCTAGCCACTATAAGCAAACTCTGAACACATGCACCACTTTGTGCATCTGGCTTTTATGTGGGTACTGGGGAATCAAACTCAGGTTATTAGACTTTGAATACAAATGCTTTAACTGTTGAGCCATCTCAGAACTACACAAATTTTAAAAAGTACCTTCATTTAGTTTTGAAGGAAGTGACTGTTATCAATAAGAAATCTAAAATCTTAGGAGTTTTGGAAAAACAACCAAAACACACACTGATTCTACCCAGTATATTAGAAATATAAAATTCCCTTTGTATGATGGAAGCTGATGTGGAGTACAGAACAAGGAAAGTAGAGGGAGGAGACAGGGCCAGACCTGACAGACAGGAGAAAGTAGCTGAGCCTGGCAAAGATACATGGCAATGTAGGAATCAAACCCAGGACTTGAACATACTAGACAAGTACTCTACCACTCAGCTACATCCCCAGCCCCAGTGTGGCTATTCTTTATGTTCACAGATCTGATTGACAGTGTGACATTCTTTATGATCATACCACAAGTCTTTCCTAAATTGTAAAACATTTTAATTGCAATTTTCTTCAATTTCAGAGCATATTTAAGGTTTAACTTTCAAGATTCTTTCAGAGCCTAAGAAATTGTATCTTTAGAAACAAATTGGAATCAAATCTCTCAAATTATATAACTACTCTTTCAATATGTCTCTGAAATTTAGTAGCAGTTTTTAAAAGTTTGTGTGTGTGTGTGTGTATGCACCCCATGGCACATGCTGGTCAGAGGACAACCGCAAAGTGTTCGTCCCCTCCTTCTACTTTCTTTAAGACAGGGTCTCCCTTGTAGTTTTGCCACTATATGCACCAGACTAGCTAGCTAGTGAGTGTCTGGATTCTGGCTCCATCTTTCATTGCTATTGGAATCAAAGGCATGTATACCACTTTGCATCAGGCTTTATGTGGATACCTTAGAGAAGCAAACTTGGGTTGTCAAACTTGTGAGCAATGTCTTCAACCACTGAACTATTTCCATAGCCCAAGTTTCATTTTTTGTCTGTCTGTCTGTCTGTTTTGTTTTTTCAGGCTGACCGGGAATGCACTATTTAGTCTCAGGCTGGCCTTGAACTCACAGTTATCCTCCTACCTAGGCCTCTTGAGTGCTGGGATTAAAGGCATATGACAACATGCCTGGCAAACTTTTTTAGTTTTTTAAAAAATAATTTATTCTAATTTGGGGAGATAGCTGTCAGTAACGTGCCTGCTGTGTAAGCATAGGACCAAGTACACGTATAAAAATGATGAGTGCAGTGGTACACACTTGTAGTCTCTACTGAGGATGCAGAGACAGGTAAATAGGCTTCTGGGCTGTTCTCTATCCTCCACACACACGAACCCATTCTCATATGAATATATGCATTAAAAAATAATCACTAAAATGTGATGGGGGAGGGGTCTGCCTGCATGTCACAAGTCCATCAGTACTATCTCTTGAAGCAAGATAAAATGGCAGACCTCTCAGAAGACCTTACTGGAAAGAGTTAATAGGAGAGTGGGGAAAATGTCTTCTTTCCTATTCATAAAATTATACTGTGTACCAGAGTTCAGCATAAATACTTTAGGAAAAATAATGTGACTAAATAATTCAGCCAATAAACAAATGGTAGATGAAATGGAAAAGTGAAATTAGTTGTTGAAGCGGGTGGTTCACACTAATATTTCTATTTTGAATATGGTTGAAAATTTCCATATAAAAGGATTTTAAAAAGTATGTTCCTGAAATCATTGTCTAAATCTATAATCTGTAACTTGAAGTCTGTGTGGCTAGGCCTTGCTGCATCTAACTTACTCTTTTTTTAAAATCAGGTCTCCCGCCAACTTTATTGGAGCTTCATTTAGATGATAATAAAATTACAAATGTGGAACTTGAGGATTTTAAACGATACAAGGAACTGCAAAGGTAAAAGTTCACAAGATCTTAACTTAGATGTGGTATCACCTATCATTCAAATATTAAGGAAGCTTCAGAAAGAATGTGCAAAGGGACTCTAATCAAGCTCATCATTGCTGCTAATGTAGAGTGTAAAGAGAAAGTTAGAAAGAGCTACTGTTATTATTGCCAATGCTAACAGGCTTATATTTTTAGTAGGGTTGGGGTGTTCAGAGAACTGTATCAAACCTAACCATATACCAAAGAATTAATGCATTTTATATCATTTTTAGGTTGGGTCTTGGAAACAACAGAATCACAGAAATTGAAAATGGAAGTTTTGCTAATATACCACATGTGAGAGAAATACATTTGGAAAGTAATAAACTAAAAAAAATCCCTACAGGATTACAGGAGTTAAAATACCTTCAGGTAAAACATTCTACTGTTTGGTAGATATGGACACTTTTCTTTAGTCTTTACAGAAGAACACATTAGTGTATCTCAAGCAAGGATCAAACAAGCAGAAATTCAAATATAGTGACTCTCTAGGTTGCATGAATAGGAGTGTTACGAGAATAGTTTCTACAAAAACAAAACACCACCTAAAAAGCTCAGGACCCTCTCCATCTCCATGTTCATTTATTGAAACTGTTGACGTCATTGTTTAGTTTGTTGACAAAGCTAACTTTAAGTTGCTGAACTTTCTGCAGCAGCAGGATCGGTCAGGAAACCAAGCAGGATCACAAGTCCCTTTCTCCTGGGAACATTGAATAAGGCAGAGCAAGAAGATTAGGACTACAGATCACCATCAGTGTAGT
>PVHP010028400.1:0-23127 GCA_004024765.1 Zapus hudsonius | reverse complement strand
TCTGGCACTTCAAGTTTTAAAAAATATTTTTATTTATTTGCTAGCAGAGAGAGATATAGAGAGAAGAGAGACAGAGAGAGTGGGTGTGCCAGGGCCTTCAGCTGCTGCAAATGAACTTGAGATACATATACTACTCTGTGCATCAGGCTTTATATGGGTACTGGGGAATCGAACCTGAGTTGCTAGGCTTTACAGGCAAACACCTTAACCACTGAGTCATCTCTCAAATCCAGTTTTTTTTAAACAGTTTTAGGTTTGCAGAAAATTGAGTAAAAAATTAGAGTTCCTTGTATACCTTCTCCCCTCCTTGTAACATAGGAAAGTCCCCTATTATTAACCTCTTACAACTGATGAGCCAGTATTAACATAGTACTATAACTAAAGTCTGTGGTCCACATTGTAGGTTCACTCTACACTGTGTTATTTTATGGATTTTAAAAATGTATACTGGGGCTCGAGAGATGGCTTAGTGGTCAAAGCGCTTACTTGCAAAGCCTAACAACCCAGGTTCGATTCCCCGGTACCCACATAAAGCCAGATGTACAAAGTGGTGCATGCAGCTAGAGTTTGTTTGCAGCAGCCAGAGGCCCTGGAGCACCCATTCTCTCTGTCTCTCTTCTCTCCATCTCTCTCTTCTTGTAAACAGATAAATAAATAGAAACAATAACATATACTGTCATGCATCCACCATTCTAGTATCACACAGAATTGTTTCCTTGCCCTAACCAACTCCTGGTTCCGTGTGTTCATCTCATCAGTCCCTCCCATAAAGAATGCTGTGTTTTTACCATGCATATTGGTGGGAAATCAGGACCTCTATAATAAGTGACCATGTCTTAGTGCGGCCTCCGAGGGCCTCCGTGGTACAGTCCTAACTTACTTACCCCTGTCTTCATTTCCATGAATGATAACCTCCTGATAGGAGTTCCATGTGGCCTGCTCAGGTTAAACATGCCCTGCATTTTCCAGTCCACTGGGGCTGATATACCTTTTCCTATCCTTCATCTCTTTGTATCTCAGTCAAAAACCAATATTACTTTCTCTGCAAAACCTCTATGAATCTTCCAACTTAAAAGTACACTATTCTCTGTCTTCTATGGCACTTTATACCTCTCCTTTAATTCTGACACGACTTTTCATTTGGGTAAGTATCTATACCATTCAATTTCTAGTCTTGAAGAGGGCAGCATCTTATTATTTCATTTCCTCTAGTTCTTTTGCACGGTGTTTGTGTAATAAATGTTTGTCAATTAAATGACAATATTGATATAAAAAGAGTAGAATGACTTCTCACTTTGCAGAGAGAGATGAGAAATATTAAGATACGTTCTCAATAGTTTAGTTTTGCCAAGATTTAAGCTCCCTCAAATATGTTAATCATTGGTATTAGAAATAAGGCATAATATGAGCTACGGCCTCCTCCTCTCAAAAATGTGATACTCAGTTTTTTCCCTTTGGTTGACTATCTGAGGAAGATTAGGGTCCTATAAGATTGTTTTGTTTTCCCTTCTTTTGTGTGCTGGGAATTGAACCCAGAGTTATACTCATGCTATGAAAGTGCTACTCCACTGAGGTACGCCCACCACCTAGGTTTCCTTATTTTCTAAGTAGGAAAGAAAAAAGGAAGGAAATAGCTTTCCTCTTCATCGCTATGAAAACATAGCACTCAAATATATGTTCTCCCCTCCCCCTTCTCCCTTTCATTTATTCTGGGATACCTTGACCT
This sequence comes from Zapus hudsonius, assembly GCA_004024765.1. Classification (NCBI taxonomy): domain Eukaryota; kingdom Metazoa; phylum Chordata; class Mammalia; order Rodentia; family Dipodidae; genus Zapus; species Zapus hudsonius. The sequence goes on along the minus strand of PVHP010028400.1, from coordinate 21,401 downwards.
AAACAATGTTACTCGATGGGCCATGGTTACTGCTGACTACCGGGATGCAAAGTGGATCTCTAGCTGCTTTATTTTATTATGACTTAGAGATGGATCCAGGAAGCCTGCTTCTCATTTTGTCTCTATAAAACATAAGCTCCTGTTTCTGCCAAGCTGTAAGTTGAGGAGGTGTTTTTTGTTACTCCATGCAATTACCATGAAAAGAACAAATGGACAAAATATTGCATGAATAACAACCATTCTGAGGAATAAGTGTCTTAACTTCCCAGCTGGGTGATACTGAGTCTTGGTGCCTCAGGACATATTCATTATTTCACAACCTTTCACTAAAGTCTTTGGGCAGTCCTTGTGGGCAAGGACACAAATCTGTGCCATTTTTCTTTTACCTTCAAACTTGCCTTTAAATGCTGTTTTAGTTCATGGGAAGGCTTTTCATAATACTCAGAAGTATAATGTTTTTTTCCAAACAAAAGTAGAAGTGATTTCACATAAGAGTAATTTCTCTAATTTAATAGGCTCTATTGGGGAGTGTGGAAGAGGGTCAGAAAGATACAAATTATGACATCAAATGCCAGAACTATATGGTTTGCCTTTGGGATATGTTGTCCCTTATGACTAGAATGAAAAGAAGTGTCTATTAGAGTTGCTGAGGGAGGGCTGGGATATGGTTTAGTGTTATAGCACTTGCCTGGTATGCAAAACGTCCCAGTTCAATTCTCAGTACAGCCAAAACCAAGTGGGCAACAACAGAAGTTAAAAAAAATAATTCAATGTATACTGTAAATATTTTAATTAAATAATTTAAAGGTTATATTCTCATATCCCCTCTTCCCCACCACTATTCCACTGAGGTCCACCTCACTAGGGTTACTGGTATTCACTTTGGGGCCCTGAAGGCCTCAGTCAGTCTCTGTCTCTCTCTCTGTCTCTGTCTCTGTCTCTCTCTCTCTGTCTCTCTGTCTCTCTCTCTCTCTCTCTCTCTCTCTCTCTGTGTGTGTGTGTGTGTGTGTGTGTGTGTGTAGGGAGTAGACTGTGCCTTGGGATATGCCTGCCCACCCTGTGGCTCTTAAACTCTTTCCACCCCTTCTTCCACACTGTTTCCTGAGCCTTGTTGGTGCCATGTTAGAAGTCTGATTTAGTGTTCTCTATGCCTCTTGATTTCTGCTTTAATGAGTTTTGAGTGACCACAGTGTCTGTTGCCATCACCCTAGATCTGGATGTCAGGCTATCAGTGAGAGCAATAGTACTCCTATCACCACTTCCTCTGCAATGCCTCCAGGGATCTGTATATTGTGATTTAAAATATATTTATTTACTTTTTTTTGGGGGAGGAAGACAGACACAGAGTAAGTATGGGCACACCAGGGCCTCCTGCCACTGCATGTGTATTGGCTTCACATGGGTACTGGGGAATTCAAACCTAGGTCATCAGGCTTTACAAGCAAGTGCCTTTAACCACTGAGCCATCTCCCCAGTCTTGTGAATTTTTTTGAAACCATATATAAAGTGATAGATATACAAAGACAGTATAGACTGGGGGTTTAGCTTAGTAGAAGAATACTTGCACAGGTATAATTGTACAAGTCCCTGGTTCAATCCCCAGTAACCAAAGGATGAAAGAAAGACTACCTGGGGAAACACTGTAGCTTTTTAATACTTATAGTAGTTAATAACAGAACCCTAAATCTTTGGTAAGTATTATGCTAAATACTACCCTTGCATTGTCTCATTTAATCCTTACAACAGCTCTAAGAAGTAGGCACTTAAAGACTAGAAGTAAATTAGGACTGGGACTGTAGCTCAGTGGTAGAGCACTCTCGTAGAAGGTGTGGGGACCTGGGTTTCATGTCCAGAACTGAAAGAGAAAGGTGGAGGTGGGGAACTGAAGCACAGATATAGAAAGTAACTTGTGGTAGAACACACAGTTATTTAGAAGAACTGGGTGTTGAGACCAGATAGAATTAACTTCCTAAACTAAATAGTTCTGGCTAGGAAGACATACTTCTTTCTGACCTTCTATCTGTCTCTTGATGAAACAACAACAAATTTCAACAACCTTTTACTCCTTACCTATGCTGGGCCAGACATGGCATGTGTGTGTGTGTGAGTGTGTGTGTGTGTGTGTGTGTGTGTGTGTGTGTGTGTGTGTGTGTGTGTGTGGTGTAGCTGGTGATGAACTCTGAAGAAAAATTCAGCGAAATGTGTTAAGCTGAGTCACAACCAATGTGTCTTTCATAGATTCTCTACTCTCTATTGAAAGTTGAAAATCACCTTCAATAGACACTTAACCACTGATTTTTTTCAGTCTCTTTTTGTTTTAGTTTAATGTCGTGAGATTCATAAAAATGTTCCCAGTTGTTTATCCATTCAGCCATTCCTCACTGATTTGTATAAATCATTTCATAGACTAAACTGACCTGGGAATTATCTAATTCCTCTCTCATTATGAACCAATATCTAGGGATAAAAATTCTGAAATATTATGGGGGAAAGTTAACCATTTAAAAAAGGAAATAAAATGAATCAAAATGATGTCAGGAATATAGGAGTTAAGTGTGTGTGAACACATCTTTTCTGTCTCCTGGTCCAGCATCTATCTATCTATCTATCTATCTATCTATCTATCTATCTATCTATCTATCTATCTGTCATATGTCTATCATCTATCCAATGTATCTATCATCTATCTTATCTAATCTATCTTATCTCTCATTTTCTATCTTTTGTCTATCTAATCTATCTGTCTGGAGAGAGAGAAAATGAACTTTTAACCTATGTCAACTATATAGATCCAGGTTTACTTAATCTTAATGTATATATGAATGAAATCAAATTAAAAAGTGTCATAGGAGACCATTTACCAGATGGCAAATTGTAACAAAATAAATGCAGAAAAAGTAAATCTGTGACAGAATTTGTTCTTATTATGGTTTGAATATAAAATGTTCCCTATGGATCACAGTTTAAACTCTTGGTCCCCAGTTAGCAGCACTATTTTGGAAAACTGTGGAACCTTTAAGAGGAGGCCCTTAGGGCTGGAGAGATTGCTCTGTGGTTAAGGCACTTGCCTGTAGAGCCTAACAACCCAGGTTCGATTCCCAAGTACCCACATAAAGCCAGATATAGAAAGTGGCATGTGAATCTGGAGTTTGCACAGATAGAGGTCCTGGCATACCCATATTCATTCATATTCTCTCTCTCTCTCTCTCTCTCTCTCTCTCTCTCTTTGTGTGTGTCTCTCCGCTTTCAAATAAATAATTAAAAAAAATAAGAAGAAGGAGGCCTTACCTGAGGAAGTGGGCCATTGAGGGTGGGCCTTGAAGGTTTTAGCCTAGCCCCACTTCCCACCCTAGTCTCTCTGCTTCTTGTTTGGGGACAGAAGCCAGGAGGCAAGGAATCCCAGCTGCATGCTCCTGCTCCCATGACTTCCCAGTCATAACAGACTGTTACCCTCTCAAATCAGGGGCCACCAAATCCTTCCTCCTTTAAGTTGCTTCTTGTCAGGTGTTTGGTCATAGTGATGAGAAAAGTAACAAACACACCAAGAGAAATAATAAACTCCAAATTAATGTAGAGGTTTAAGGAATAGTCTAAGTCTAATAAAGTGAGCATTGTTGACCTAAGTTTTCATATAATAAACACAGAAATGTCTATCTTATTTGTTATTTTTGCAAGTTAGTGTTCTGAACATTAACGGTAAAGAAGGATGGAGCTGGTATGAAGTCTGATGCCCTTGGTTCAAATCCAACCCTATTAGTTGTCTATTTCATAACGTCTCCATACTTCATTTTTCCTACCTGTAAAATAATGATATTGCCTACTCATATAATTGTTATGAAGACTGAATGAGATTTTATATATATATAACTACTTAACATAGGTCCACATACTTAATGAGTTCTTATTTAACAGTAGCAGTTATTTTTGCACATATTAATAACTAGAGTACTATAGTCATATAAAAGGTGCACTATGAACCTCCTACATTACCACTAGGGGACAGGAAGAGGAAGAAACACCAGCATAGTCCTATTGTTCAAAGAAGACTATGCCTAAAACAGATGTCCTGTTTTAAAGACCCTGGAAAAGGAAAGTCCATTCTCGTGTTTAATTGCTCTTTTGTGGCCAGGAAAATTGGTCATATCTGGCATCTCTCCAATTGTTATACATATGCTAATGATGTTCCTTTAAAAACCACTGAACAAGAAAAATGTCAGGCTGTCAAGTAAATTTAGGAAATTTGGTAAAGCAAGGTTAAGAAGGTTGACCATAAGACCAAGACTCATGATTCATGCACAAGAAAATACAAAAGAAAGGGGAAGGCATGTATGCAATACTTGAGGTTTAATATTTGAAGGATGATAGTTTTTGAAATAATTGTCTAACTGATGTTGGAATTTATAACTATTTCTTTCATAGTTATTACAATGCAAGCATGGACAACTGATTTAACCGCAAATTATAGAAACCACACTGCGAAAGTGAGAGGAGAAAGAAGTGCATTTGGGAAAAGGGGATAAGGCACTAAAAGAACTGAATACTTAACTTCAATGAATAGTGGAGACAGTATAAAAAGTAACAGCATAGGCATGTTATTCCGTGTGTGTGTGTGTGTGTGTGTGTGTGTGCTCACATGGATGTGTGTAAGTGGAAAGCCAGTGATTGATGTTGGGTGTCTTCTTTGATGGTTTTCCACTTTATTTATTGAGGCAGAAGCTCTCACTTGAACCCGTAACTTGTTGATTTGGCTAGTCTAGCTAGCCAGCTTGTCCTGGGGATCCCTTGTTTCTGTCTCCCCAGTTCTGGGATTACAGGCCTGGCATTTACATGGGAATCTGAACCCTGGGCCTCATGCTTATGAAGCAATCACTTAATCCACTGAGCAATCTCTTTAGCCTCATAAACATGTTACTCTAACAATGTGGAGGAATGCCTGAGTGTGTGGGGTTAAACATCATTCCCTTTGAGAACTGGGGATTGACTGTGGCACTGGGGAGCCCCATTCTTTGTGAAAGTCATTATATGGTCTGATCTAAAAAACTCTAGGTATGACTTTGATAAATTAAAGATTTTAAGCTATATATCCTTTATTTTTAACTCTACCAGTGAACTATACCTCCAGCCCCTAAATAACTTTCATTTTCTCATGTTTCATTTAACAAGTGGGAGTGAATCTATTCCTTGAATGTGTTGTATGTACTTGTAAAATAATCTGGAAAAGCTGAGGAAAATTTATTGTAGATTGAAGTAGAATACAGAAAAGCAAATTTGATATTTGACTTTCAAAATATGGCTGTTCTCCTTTTGACTTAAACATAATAAATTCTATCAATTCACTTTTTGTCTTTAATTATTATCATAGGCTTTTGTTTATTAAGAGAGTAAAATGGCTCCTGATCTCATTAGAAGAAGTACAACTCAATAACAGCTAATAGCTTTCATGCCCATTATACATGTCATTTTGTATATATTACCTATAATGTCCTAGAAGTTAGATTCAGTTGTTATTACCACCTGACGGTGTTCAAAAATATACTCAGAGTTCAGTGAATTACCCAATGCCACACAATCAGTATTACAGCAAGGACTTGAGTTCAGTTGTGGTTTCTCTGAATATAGAATATGGACAACATAAATCAAGGAAAAGTTTAGAATTGAATACTTTGGTGTATCATTTGTTTATTCAGTAAAAGAAATGTGTTTTCATTCTGTTACCTACTTAGACTATATTAAAAATAAACCCATTGTTTCTCTGGCTTGATTTTTCCAGTGGTAATTTAGCAGAAGTTGAAGCATACTAATATGTTTCTTTATGTTTCTAACTCTTTACAACAAACCAGAAAGTCTCATCGAATTTTCTGAATTTAGATCCAAATTCAGAGAAGCCTTAGCCTTATCATTATTAGCCTTCTAGAAGGAAGATCATATTCATTTATGAGCTCTAGAAGTTCATTTTTTTTCCTTGAGTGGGCCATATCTTCTTTGACAGCTTGTTCAAGCCAGTCTCAAGGTTTTAGGAGAAAGGAAAGAGTATAGGATCCTGGTCTCATTCATATTAACCATTTCTTCTGCTTTGTTACCTGGATACATATCCTTTTTCCTTGTGGTCAAATTGGCTCAAGAGTGGTTCTTATGTTAAATTAGTTTCTTGAGTTTCTAAAAGGAGATGTTAGTAAGAATTTAACTAGAACTAAGGCTCACTGTTGAATAATTTTGATGGTTGAACTGAAATTCCTACATTGCCTAAAACAGACTAGCACCAAGTGAGAATAGTATTCATTCAGAAATGAATGAGGAGACACTGCCACATAGCACAAAGATATTGAAAGGACAATTGCATGGGGCAGGGCTCAGTGGTAGAACATTTGATTGTCATGCATAAGCCCCTGCATTCAGTCTTTAACACATATGCATGCATGCATTCATACAAACAACACGCACACAGACAATAAAGGATGATAAGAAAAAATTCTATGTCCACAGATTCAATAACCTAGATTAAATGAACCATTACTAAAATTCATACACGAAGAGCTAGACAACCTGAATAGGCCTACATCTGTTAAAGAAATTGGACCAGGAATCAATAACTTTCCAAAATAGAAAGCACCAAGCCAAGATGAATTAGTTAGTCAATTGTACCAAACATTTAAGAAATAAATTGCACTAATTTTCAATAATTTCTTTCATGAGGCCAACATTATCTTAATATCAGAATAAGAGACATTATAAGAAAAAATGTATAGACTAAGTCTATCATGAACACACAGACAACAACTCCCAACAAAATGTTAACAAGATGAATCCAAGAATGTATTTTAAAAAGAACTATAAGCCAGGCTGGAGAGATGAATCAGAGATTAAGGATCTTGCTTGCAAATTCTAAAGGCCTGGGTTTGATTCCACAGTAAAGCCAGATGCAGAGCGGTACATGCACCTGGAGTTCATTTGCTGTGGCTAGAGGCCCTGGTGGGTCCATTCTCTCTCTTTCTCCTTGCAAATAAAAAAAAGAATTCTATACCATTTATCCTAGGTATGTAAGGTTTGTTTGACATTGTCAAAAGACAATGTACTCAATCAAGTCAATAAAGTAGAAAATCACACGATCAATCTATCAACAGATGCAGAAAAAAAGAATTTGGCAAAATCCAGCACTCATTCATGATTTAAAAAACACTTAGGGGCTTGAGAGATGGCTCAGAAGTTAAAGACACTTATTTGCAAAGTCTAATGGCCCAGGTTTGATTCCCTAGTACCCACACAAAGCTAGATATACAAAGTGGTGCATGTGTCTGGACTTCATTTGAAGTGACCCTGGAGTGACCATTCTCCTTCCCTCCCTCCTTCTTCTTTCCCTCCCTCTCTCTCTTTCTCTTTCTCTCTCTGCTTATAAATTAAATAAATAAATACAAACTCAAAACACTAAGCAAATTAGGCATGGTTGTACACACTTCTAATAGTAGCATTTGGGAGATGAAGGTAGGAGGATTGTGAGTTTGAAGTCCACCTGGGCTACATATCAAGTTCCAGGCTGGACTATGCAGTAAGACAGCATCTCAAAAAGAAAAGAAAAGCCCACACCCAACAAATTAGAACATATGCCAAAACCTATAACAAAAATCTCATATATGTATATTTTGTTTGTTTGTTTGTTTTTCAGGGTAGGGTCCTTGCTCTGGCCCTAGCTGACCTGAAATTCACTATGTATTCTCAGGGTGGCCTGGAACTCTCTGCAATCTTCCTACCTCTGTCTCTCAAGTGCTGGGATTAAAGGCATGAGCCACCACACCCAGCTAAAATCATACTTAATGATAAGAAACTCAAGCTTTCCTGGTAAGATCAGAAACAAAGCAATGATGTCCCTTTTTCCTACTGCTTTTCAACATTATATTATAATTCCTAGTCAACTCAGTAAGATAGGAAATAAAAAGTTAGATGTGTCAGTTGCAGGACACTGAGAATGAAGCTGGAACTGAGCTGGAAATCTCCTCCCTGCTGGCCAGCTGTCACACTGCTGGAAAGTGCCATGCAGGCTGCTGGGGGAGAAAAGTCGTCAACAGTCTTAACCAGCAGTGGACCCTGTGAACTACCAGCCAGGCAAAATGTGCAACAGGTGCAAAAAATGTCATGACTATTTTGAGGATAGCCAACTGTTCTCTGATTGGACTTGGGGTCTGTTCCACACAAGGGAATTCATGCCTGGTAATGAAAACCTACCCAGAAGCCCATGGCTTGTATGGTCATAAACCCTAGAGGGGAAGCAACTACTATTATTTAAATAAATGGATGTGTTGTGCACTCTAAATACTTTTGTTTATCACCATAGAGTAATGCTGTTCTCACTTTTGGTCAGGGTAGTTTCTTTTCGCAAATGGTAGAGACTAGTGGGAAGGCTCAAAACTCATTAAAGTGCTAAGATGTAGTGATAGTCACGTGCTCAGTGCTAAATGAGGCATCTTTATCACACCCACCAGAGAACACTGTGGAAGAGGTGGCAGAAAGAATAAGACCCAGAGGATGGGGAAGAATACTTTGGAATGCTGTCTTCCAGTCACAAAATGACCACCACATTCATGACCTCACAGGGACTACTGCTACCTGAACAATATGGGCCCATGAATATGTCATCATGGATGATGGAGAAAGGCCAAAAAAAAAAAAATCAAAATAGAACAGGGGCTAGTTGGAAAGAAGGGTTCAGCTGGCAAAAGAAAGTAATGGGAAGATTATAATCAAAATACATTATGTACATGTATAAAATGGCAGAAAGTTTTTAAAGTTTTCAGGGTGGGAATAACACAATAAAACTTCTTTGTTTACAAATGACATGAGTGTCTATGTAGGAAAATATGAAAGAATTGATAGAAAACCATCCTGAAACTGATAAAGTTGTGGGCTATAGAGTTAACAAAAATCAATTTGGGCCCAGTGATACACTCTGTAGTCTAGCTATTGGAGAGGCTAAGACAAGAGAATTACTTTGAGTCCTCAACTTCAAAATCAGTATTGGCAACATAACAAGATCCTATCAAAAAACAAATACGCCTAGAAAAAAATCAATTATTTTTTACATGCCAGATATGACCAAGTAGAATTTAAAATTAAAACATTTTACCATTTACATTAGACCACAAAAGAAACAATTAAGTATGAATCTAACAAAACATGTACAAAAATCTATATGAAGAAAACCATGAAACTCCAATAAAAGATATCAAAGAACTGAATAAATTGAGAGATATTCCATTGTTTTATAAGATGTGAATTCTCAACTTGAACCACAGATTCACCACAATCCTAATAAAACTCCCAGGAAGTTTTCTGTGGAAAAAAAACCCTGATTCTAAATTTTATATGGAGAAGGAAAAGATCCAGAATAGCCAACTTAATATTAAAGGAGAACTACAAAGTTAGGAGATATACACTACCTTCAAGACTTATTATAAAGCAATTATATAGTAATTAAAAGAGTACCATATTACCAGAAGAACAAATACTCAGAGTAACAGAAGAAAAAGACTATACCCAATCAAATTTGGCAAAGGAGCAAGGGTTAATACACGAATAAAACTGATACAAAATCAATTGGCAACTGAATAGCCACAAGCAATATCTATCTATCTATCTATCTATCTATCTATCTATCTATCTATCTAACATCTATCATCTATCTATCTATCTACCTATCTATCTATCTATCTATCTATCTATCTATCTATCTATCTATTTATCATCTATCTACATAGATATAAATATAGACATAGATATTACTTCCCTCATACAAAAGATTAAAATGAGTCATAGATCTAAATGAGATACAAGACCATAAATTTCCATAATGATAGCATAGGAGAAAACCTAGATGACCATGGTTATGGTGTTGATTTTTTTAGATACAACACCAAAGTCATGGTCCATAAAACAGGCTGATTCTGCTCTGCACAAAATGATGTCAAAAGGGCTAGGGAGTTGGTTCAGAGTGTAATAGTGTTTGATGTGCAAGCATTAGGACTTGAATTCAATCCCTAGAACCCATATAAAACACCAGTTATGGCTGCACATGTCTATAACCCCAGTGTTTGGGGTGGGGAGGGGGCATATGGAAACAGGAGGATCACTGAGACTCCCTAGCCAGCCAGTCTAACCTGAAAAATGGTGACTTCCAGGTTCTTTGAGAAACTTCATCTTAGGGAAATAAGGTAGACGATGAATAGAGGAGGATACTTGACATCCTGCTCTGGCCTCTGCGTGCATGCACACAGGGCTTACACCCATGCATACACCACATGCATGAATGCATACACACCACACACGCTATACACACAACACAACAACGTCAAGAGAACTAAAAGACAAGCCACAGGCTAGAAGAAAATGTTTATCAAAAAACACACATTAGAAAGGACTTATCTAAAATGTGCAAATAACCATAAAATTTAAGAAAATAAACAACTTGATTTAAAAAAACACACATTAGAAAGGACTTATCTAAAATATGCAAATAACCATAAAATTTAAGAAAATAAACAACTTGATTTAAAAATAGGCCAAAGACCTGAACAGATACTTCACCAAAAAATAAGTCCTTCAACATTTTAGGTCATTAGGGAATTGTCAATGAAAACAAGAGGATACAATTACAACTTAACTGGAGTGGCCTAGGCCCCAACACTGACACCATCACATGCTAGTAATAACGTGGAGCAACAGGAACTTTCACTCATTGCTGGTTGGAATGCAAAGTGGCATGGTCACTCTGGAAGACAGTTTATGGCAGAAGAGGGAGTGAAAAGTTTGTGTCACAGTGAGTGTTTTGAAAAATTACACATGTTCCTCTCATATAATCCAGCAGTCACACTCCTTGGAATTTTCTCAAATGAAATGAAAACTTATACAAAAACCTATACAAAGATGCTTAGACCAGTTTTATTCACAATTGCCCAAACTTAGAAGTAACCAAGACACTCTTCAGCAGACTAATGTGCTCTGAAATAGAGATAACTTCTTTTTGATAGAGATGGTTAAATTAAGTACAACCAGAGCTATGATTTAGATTTGGATTGATACTGATACTGATGTTGACTCTATCAACCAGCATGCCCTTGTATTACCTGACAGTGCTTATGAAATAATGAAATTTATTTAATATCAGAAATGACTAAGCTTTGTATAGGACATAAAATTACATATTGGATTAGTGTCCTTTAGGTCAATTTTTAGGTCAATTCCTTTTTTAAACAGTCTCTTGAGAAGTTTAATATATAAACATATTATGTATTGGTTATATTCCCATAGGGCTATACTCTTATGTCCCCTCTCCTTTGCCCATTCCATTGAGGACCCTCTTCAGTGGAGTCATTGGTAGTCACTGGGGGACCATGAGGGCACCAATCACTCTCTGGTGTGTGTGTGGGGTCAATGATTCAGAGTACACTTTTCTGCCCTATGGCTCTTTTCACCCTGTCCTAATGTTCCCTGAGCCTTGAAGGGGTGTTGAGCTCTCCACATCCTCTAATTTTCTGCTTTGATGAGTTCTGATGGCCCAGGTAGATATATTTGAGTTGACTCTTATGCTAGGCAGTCAGCTTTTTAAAAAATATTTTATTTATTTGAGAGAGAAAGAGACAGAGACAGAGAGAACAGGCATACCAGGGCCACTGCAAAGGAACTCCAGTTGCAGGAGCCACCTTGTGCATCTAGCTTTATGTGGGTCCTGGGGAATTGAACTCAGGTTCTTCTGCTGTACAGGCAAGCACCTTAACCGCTGAGCCATCTCTCCAGCCCAGTTTTTTTTCCTTGTCATTCTGATGGGTCTTGGGTCTCCCCCATATTTGCTGCTATCTGGACACTGGACACCCTACACTGGCAGTCTTGGCATGGGTCTTAGCTGGGAAGTGCCTCAGTTGCTTTTTATCTTGGGAAGCTGTGGCTAGACATGGGTTCTATCAATGGAAATGAGATTTATTTAAAGATGTCTGTATAATTTTGACCATTGCTATTTTCACTTTTAGCTTTTATTTGCATCATATTTTAATCTATTAAGAAAACTTGCACAAGTTGGATATGGTGACCCATTCCTGTAATCCTGGCATTTGAGAGAATGACCGACATAAGAAGGCCTGAATTCAAGGCCAGCCGCAGCTACATGCAAGATCAGGTCTCAAAAAAAAAAGTTTGTGTTGGGGTGGTGGTGGAGATGTAGTTCAGTGTTAGGACTCTTGCTTAGCATGCATAAGGCCGTAGGTTCAGTCTCCAGTACCATGAGGAAATCAGTCAGGTATTTCGTTCCTGTAATCCTAGCACTTGGGAGGCCAAGGCATGAGGACTGCTGTGAGTTTGAGGCCAGTCTTGAACCACAGACCAAACAAAAAATTGTACAACCTGTATAATTGGTCTGATTTTAATTCTAATACTAAAGGCAAGTGCACTATATGACGACAGTAAGATAATATCAAATGATCTTACATCATTTAATTGCTTAATGTAAAGCAAAATATTAAGAGCAATATAACAAGAATATCTTTTTCCTTAAGGATGGGTTAATGGGGAGCCACAGTATTCACGCATCTGGAACATGTAAAGGATATTTTAATTCCTGCTTTGTTTCTTAGTTTTGTCATTGGCTATTTGCCAAAACAATTAAAATTTGGTTTCTTTCTTCTGGAACTATAGTTAACAATACATATCTCTCAGATAATATCTAAACATTCTGAAAAAGATGCTAATGAAAAGACTGAAGGAGAGGAAGACAGTAAGGCCAACTTAACCAGGATGATAGAAAACTTTGGATAGCGAATATAACGAAAGCCTAGAGTATTGCAGGGCGCTAACTTCCAGTTTAAGGGTGAGGGAAGTCAGAATATAGCTGCTAGGCACCTTTGCCAGATCAGGAAATGTGCTGAGTAGTTTATAGGTTGGATATTAGTTACCTAATCAAAGAAGACACTTTTTAGCACTGCTAGCCAATAAGACTTTTGAAGACTCAAATGAGTAAGTATTAGAAGATGAGCAGACTTTCAGAAGAACCCAGGGGTTTAGAAAATTCATACAGAACTGACATTATAATTAATAAGTGACTGTTATCCAATTAACGATAGGCAAGCCAATGGAAGGGCATGTGTCAAAATTTTCTCAGTAATCAATAATACAAAATATTTGTACATAGTTCACAGTATGTTGATTTGTTTTTATTAGCACTGGCTTTAGGAAAATATTCAACATATACTAAATTTTTGGTTTGGTTTTAATAAGTCAACAAGAACTTACTAAATGTCTACTACATGATAGGTATTTTATGATTTGTGTTAGAAAAAGAGACTAAAATATAGATCTTTTCCTTAGTGACTATATTATTTTGTCTAGGAAATACACACAACAGAAAGTAAGAATAGACTCTAATTAAGTGCAAAGTTCTATGGTGGAGAACATCAGTGTTGGGGGATTTTACTCTCTTATTTAACAAGTATGAGCAACACAGCTCCAAGACTCTGGAGAGACCAGTGGACAGGCAACCTAGACCAAGATCACTGCCTCCATGTTGCTAATTGTTGTAGTCACCTTTTCTAGTTGCTGCACAGAAAGAACCCAAACAAAGCGGCTTGTGGTGGAATGGGTTTATTTGGCTTACGGACTTGAGGGGAGACTCCTGGCAGGGAAAATGATGGCATGAGCAGAGGGGTGGACATCACCTCCGCCACAGCACTGGAAACAGTGGCAGGAAGGTGTGCCAAATACTGGCAAGGGGAAGCTGGCTTATAACCCCAAAAGCCCACCCCCAACAACACAGCTCTAGCGAGGTTGTAATTCCCAAACTGCCATCAGCTGAGGATGGATTACCCAGAACACATTCATTTGTTTGTGGGGGACACCTGGATCAAACCATGACACTAATGCTCTAGAGAGAAGAAGACCCATGGCAATAAACATAATCAATCAACAAGCTATATGGTATGGTAGATGATGAAAAATTCTTTAGGAAATGGAGTGGGGAGGACAAGGGTTTCAACAGTGTGATCAAGATCATTCTCTCCAGCAGGTATGATTTGAGCAGACTTGAAAGGGCTGAGGTAAAGGCAAAGAAGATGTCAGAGGAGGAGTGTTCTGGAAGGAACAAGAGGTGGAGAAAGTCACCAGGCAGGAGAGCATCTGGAGTGTTGGAGAACTAGAAAGGATGCCAGTGAGGCTCCAGCAAAGTCAGGGGAGATAGACAGGTGGAAACAAGGAATCACAGGGGTTGTCTGAGATGGAGCAGGTGGTAAAAGGAAGATTTGGGCTTTTGTTTCACATGAAATTGGGAGCTACTGGTAGGGTGTAGAGCGAGGGATAGACCTGACTTTTTAACTCCAGCCCTCTGGATGACAGATTGAGAGCAGTGTTCAAAGGGCAGACACAGAAATGCCTGTCAAGAGACTGGTACCCAGCAGAATCAGGCTGCTGGCAATCAGGGAAGTAAAGAAGACTATAAATTCTAAACAAATTTCCAGATACGAGGGGACAAAAGCAATAGCGGTAGGTATCCAGAGAATGCTTCATGGCATAGGTAGGGGTTGCTTGACCTGACTTTGAACGACAGGGAAGATTTGAAAAGGTCGATGAATTAGGAAAGGATATATTAAGCTCACAGATTAAGAGTGAGTAAGGCCTTATTTTTGGGACAATGTGAAGAGATAAAGGAGGGCCAATTCTTGAGCTATGATGGGAAAGAAGGTAAAATACATGAAGAGGAGGCAGGCAAAGATGTCTGGACTTCACTATGATGTCTTATAAATAGCAGGTGCTCAATAACTATTAGGAGGCTAATAAAGACAGACATTTAGGACTGTTTTTCTGCCAATCCAGACTGAATTACAGAGAATTTCTCATTTAGAAACTCAGCTAAAATGCCACACAGAAAATTTGGCATGGGATGAGGAGGGTTATTTCACATACAGGTAATAGCTGACACTGTATGTTAACCATAAGTGCCATTCACGACTTGTGGGAACCCCGATCTTGTGTTGGCAATTTCTTGTTCAAATAAAAATTACATAAGCCTAAAACACAATGCACTCAAATACTCATGCAATTTTAATACTGAGGCTTTGTGAGTTGGATTGTGGCTGTTATGAGTTACATGTGCAATGTCTTTGTCTCTAATTAGCTACAGGTGCAAAACTAAATTAAAAAAAATTAATAAAAGTAACTTAGTAGAAGTGTGTAGAAATTCACTTCCATTCAGATGGGTCCAGTAGATTATTACATACATGTTCACAAATAACACTAGTCAATGGAACACAAGGAATTTATTGGACAACTTTTAGTGCTCATTTTAATATTCCCAAAGGAACTTAAAATAACAGAAGCTTTGTGTCAACTCTGTTAACACCTATAACAATGAAGAAATTTACTTTGCTCAGATTTTATCTGAATCAAGCCATATGTGCCAAACAAAATGCCATGATAAATTTAGAATTTCCTTGGGTTAAAGGTATCAACAAGTGGGAATGCTCACAGAAGCCATTATCTGGCAACCTTTATTAGAACTACACATGTATTTTCATTTAAAGATTTATATTTTACACTGCAATTATCACTTTTTAAGAATAACTGCTGCCAGTTAGCTTCGAAGACAAGTTGTGATAAGATTAGCAGCTCTGAAGGCCAGTCGTTAAAACTAACAAAATAAGTTGGCTGGGGTGGGCAAGCCTGTCACCTTAATAACAAGGAGGCAGAGGCAGAAAGATACCAAGTTTGAGGCGAGTCTGGGCTAGATATCAAGATCTTATATAAAAAAATTAAAGACATAAAAAATCCTTTTTTCTTATAAGCATCTAATGTAGATGATATTTCTTTTAGGTTTTCATAAACTATAATTCATAACTTTGAGAAAGAGTAAAAGACAAGTGAACATTATTTTTGGAAAAATAGTAAGATGATTCTCAGAGTCTAGAAATCTGCCAAATCTAAGCTCTAGAGTTCAAGAAGAAAGTCCTAACAGTTAAATCATAAATAAATGATAAAACTAGAGCCATGGAAAAATTCATATGGATAACTGTAAAGTTCTTTTAAAATGCCTTGAATATTTTTTCTTTTGCACTGCTGCAGATGGAACCAAGGATTTTGAGAATACTAGGCAAGTGCTCTACCACTGAGCCATGCCCCAGCTCTCTGAATTGTTATCACACAGGAGATTATGAAATTCAGAGCTGTGTCAGTAACTTAAGCCTTTTTTGGATTGATACTTTAACATATAGAGATCATTACAGTCCGAGATGGGTTCTTAATGTCTTTGAGAAAAAAAAAAACCCAACAAGTAATAACTGCTTTCACTTAAGCCCAAAGAATGATTTCAATTTTTGGCAATTCAATTTCTTCAGAGACAAATGTTATTGAAATTGGGAAGTAATTTCCCATCTTAAAAACAAAGAAATCTCAGAGCTAGAGATGAAGGCCAGAAGTGGAGCTTACTATGTGCCTAGCACACAAGGTCCTGAATTCTATCTCTGGCGTGCATGAAGTTCTGCTTCCATCTCTCTAGTACTGCAAAAAGCAAAAAGCAAAAAGCAAAAAAAAAAAAAAAGTAAAACAAAACCAAATATAAAACTGCATTCTGTAAGTTTATTTTCTTTTTGAAACACTCATGGGGGTTCACATAGAAACCCCACTTTATTCAAATAACTATCACTTTCTTTAGTGTGATGAAGATGCCCTGAGGTTTTGTTTTTCCATATTCTATAATGTGCTTCAAATTTAGGATATTTTATCAGAGCCACCTATCCCATCATCAAGTGATTAATATGACAAGGCTAACACAAGAAGCTTCAAGAAGGCCTTAGAGTTGCATTCACGAATACTGTGTCATGTTATCCTCACAGAAACCGAACTTTCTGTCAATTTGTGTGGACACAGAAGGCCAACAAGGAAAAGGAAAAATGACTCTCATTTCCACAGTATGTATGTGGTCAAAAAGGATTGGTCCTTACATTCCTGGGTCCTACTTGGGTCCCTTTAAACTTTAGGAATGGTGAAATTGTTATTAATTATTATCAGCTAATCCTCTCACTGTTTCTGAGTACATTGTTGCCCAGAGTTATATAGAAAGTTTAACTATCTCTCAATAAGGCAGTGTGCAATCACTGCTCCCATCTCAGGAGGGACTCTCGTTTCGAAGGGCTGTCTATTGCAGCATTCGTCATGTCTCTAAGGCACATTTCCATTGCTCAATCAGCTCCGGAGGACAAGTGTGTCATCATCTTTCAAGCTCTGGTGCAACAACTGAAAATTATAGAATCCACACAGGACTAAGTCTGACACTCAAAGTGGGAGGCATAGTCAGCATGAGCTTGAGGAAGCGTCTCTTCCATCTTGCCAATTTTTACTAGTGGAAATGGTTTCAGAGCCAGCGTGGGGTTACTTGGGGTTGCCTGCAAAGCTCTTGATGAAAAAAGAAAAAGGGGTAACATGAAGGGGTCACAGTAATAATGGGATCTAGGAAAAGTGTGGGTGTTTTCTTTGGGCATAGTGGCTAAAAACAGACATTAGTTTCCTGAATATGAGCCATGTTTCTGGACCGTGCGGTCACTCACACTAAATATGCCACCTTTTCTTCAACGCAGCACCAGTTCCTTGTACCACTCATCAATTCTATCTTTCCTCAGATGGGGAAGAAGGAGCACAGAAACTGACTACCTAGGCCAAGCACATCATCTCTACAGTGTTTCACTAATGCTGGTCAATGATCACATATCTGATTAATTCCAGCTTTATATGTTTGTTTTGGCAGGGGTGGAGTAAATATTTAGTGATCAGCCACAAAAGTGCAATAAAATAAGCAAGTTTTTGGCCTTTAGGGGATTAAATCTTTAATTGAAAAACCTTTGTGAATTAAATAGCCAAAGACTTCATAAGCCAAGGGTTAAATTATTGGTACAGATTATAATGTTTTAGCTGCTAATATTTTTTAAAAAAGAGACAAGTTCTTACTATCTTGCCCAGGGTTGCCCAGCTCCTCAGTTTAATTGATCCACCCACCAAACTATCCCAGGTAGCTGGGAATATGGGTGTGTACCACCATAAGTCACAGCTAATTTTATTTTGTACCATGTTAAGTTAGAATGAAAGTTCCCACTTATTCTTTTGAAGAAATCTGAGACTCAAAGAAATTACAGGGAGGGGGGACAAACTCAAGGCATGAAAATAAGAGACTGATACAGAATGAAAATTAATTTGAATCGCATAGCCATTCCTTGTCATGGAGAGCACTTTCCCCATCTCCAGTCAACATAAATATTTATCAGCTACATTTTACATATGCTTTTTGCAAAGAGAAAAACTACCAAATGTTCACTCAAGAATTATTTCACAATATAGTCAGGACATTCTGTCCCAAGGCAGGCTCAAACTAATAAAGAAAGATAGCAATCATTTTCATAGCTTCCAGAAAAATAGAATATTTTATAAAATATAATGAGACTAAACTCATTTTTAGGAGGTTCACATGACACAAGTATATACTGAGCCAATGTCTGAACTGAGGGGTCAGCTCAGGGTAGAATGCTAGCCTAGCATATACAAAATTCTGGGTTTGATTAATAGCATCACATACATAAACAGAACCATAATAAAATAATAAAATAAAATTTCAAGAAACATTTTCCTACCTTTTAAAAATGCTTTTTTAAAAATTTGTGACTATTCAAGTTTCAGGCTTTTAGAAAATTAAAAAATGCTATTTATCTCAACCATTAAGTGACTTAATTTTAATGCACTGGCACTTACATTTTAAAACATGAATCATCCTACTTAACACAATCTGTTTTATATGCAATCTATAAGAGAAAAATAAATAGAAATAACATAATAATCACGATAATAATAATAATAAAAGGATAAAAATAGAAGAAGCTGTGCTAAGAAACTCCAGTAGAAGGAGCTGTATAAATGAGGAACTTACTATTTTTGCAATGTTCAAGAAAGATATAGTGGAAAACAAGGCTTCTGTTCAAATGTGATCAAGCTTAACAGAAGTAATACTGGATCATTTACTTGGCACGCATCTAACGATACAGGGACTTCATTGTCTTCATGTGTAAAATGAAATGCTTAGAACAGATATTCTTCAAGACCTCCACAATCTATTTTTCTGCAATATACTAGTCACTATATTTGGAGATAAACTTAAATAGGAAAAATAATGTATCATGTTCCTACACTCAAAGAGTTTGCAATTCTTTGTGACATAAATTGTGCAAATAAACACTCAGATTTCAAAGTAGAATCAGAAAGTCCTCAGGGTTCCTGGGTAGGAATAAATTCTTTAAAAGGAATAAGAATTGCAACAAGACATAACTAACATATAAAACTAACATATAAGATAAAAGGAGGGAAAGTGATCTATCAAGTATTCTAAAACACTCATACATATATTTGTGAGATGTATGCAAATGCAGGAAGTAAAATGAATAGGACTGGTTTCAGATATCGAGGTATCTTCAATATTTACAATTCAAGAAATGGAAGCCATGCACAGAGATAAACTATAGATTAGGTTTGGTTTCTATGCTGAAGGCTTGAATTGTTTATAAGCAACTACTACAGCAGTCGATAAAGGATTAAAACACTGTAACATGCACGTGAAGTATTAAATACAATGTGGGGAACAGACTGCAAGAGCAATTTCACACATATGCAAGCACCCACAGCGTCCCCGGCAGGCAGCTGGATCTGGAGCAGACTTTACCTTGTGAAGTGCTGGCAGGCAGTGCATCAGTGAAGGAACCACTCTCTGGGTCAACAGCAGAATCTCCCAGAGTTTCACCCATAACAATGGAATAGGGATTTGCTGTAATTCACACTGATGTTTTGTCTATTTCTTACAAAAGATCAATCCGTTAAAGGAAAGTCGTGTGGTCATAGAGCTTATGAATGTGTCAATGAGTCAAGACATCAGTTTTCAAATATTTGGGAGAGGTGGGAATAAACACAGAAAAGACTAGGCCTGTGAGAGAGCCAGCTGTGACAAAATGGTGTGTCATAATACTGTCCACTGCTTTGGCAAGACTTGGTACATTACAAGGAAAACATTGCCACACTGTCTCGCCAGTGACCCACACGTTCAGTGTCTTGAGAGGGGCATGAACTGTACAGTATTTGAGACTATCCGAGCAAAGATTGTTCAATGTTCTATTGCTTATTTTTATGAAAAGGGAGTAATATCTTTTTTCTTTCTTTTTATATTTTATTTATTTATTTTCAAGCAGAAAGACATGGAGAGAGAGAGAGGAGAGAGAGGAGAGAAGAGAGAGAGGAGGGAGGGAGAGAGGGAAAGAGGGAGAGAGAGAAGAGAGAGGAGAGGGAAGGAGAGAGAGAGAGAGAGAGAGAGAGAGAGAACTCCAGGACCTCCAGCTACTGCAAATGAACTCCAGGCGCATACACCTCATTGTGCATCTGGCTTTATGTGGGTATTGGAGAACTGAACTTGGGTCACTAGGTTTTGCAGGCAAGTGCCTTAACCACTAAACCATTTCTCCAGCCCTCTATTGCTTTTTTATTGCAGCAAAATACACAGCAATTGCTTTCTAACTGTAAAATTTTAAATCTCTAAGTTATAAAATACATACAACTTAAACTTATTTGGGCAAAATTTTCTCTTCTTGTCTCTTCTCTTTTTTTCCAAGGTAGGATCTTGCTTTAGCCCAGGCTGACCTTGAATTCACTATGTAGTCTTTAGGCTGGCTTCAAACTCATAGTGATCCTCCTACCTCTGCCTCCCGAGTGCTGGGATTAAAGGTGTGAACCACCATGCCCAGAACAAATTTTTCTTAAGTGTCCAATCTTGGTTGAAATCTCTATTTACAATATCTGAAGAAAACTCTGGAACTTAAATGTATATCCATATTTAAAATTTTGCCATCTACATGCTACTAAAATTACATTTCTAAGGTGATTTGTTCAACTAGTTTTCCATTTCCAGAATTATACTTCTATCCAAATAACTCAACAGCTGAGAGAATAAAGTCCTGATAAAGTTTCAATTTATATATCAAGGTGTTTTTTTCCCCATCAACAGCAACTACAGCAATGTTCTTGCAGGCGATGTTTAAATGATAAGTGCCATGTTATAATAAAAAAATAGAATTTTCTCTGAGAATAATGATGCATTCAAGAAAAGATTTACCCTGCTAGGTTGGCAAGGAATTGTGGTCCATTTTGTAATCAGGAAAAAAATGACATCTTGCTCAAGGTCTTTGCCCTTTTTGGCAAGGAGAAGCACTAGCTGTGCCAAACTGCAGCGGCAACTTGAGCAGGCCTGGTCACAGAAGTGTCCTAACAGAACTGCAGTGACTTGTGGACTCTAAAAGATGCCCCTCCATAGGGTGGCATATCAGATGGAAACAATTCTTTGAATCACATTCATTCTGTTA